>OU015490.1:168001974-168096974 GCA_907164885.2 Dolomedes plantarius
AATGCCATTTTTTTATACTTTTAAATTGCTGAAATTTTTAGGGAAATTGTACTTACTTAGGTTTTCATCGAAAATGCGACATGCTTCCAAAAAATCTTCAGCGTTATTACAACTCTTTTTTATTCTGTATAGTTGTGAGTAAAAAATATTATAATAAATTTTATAGTTCAGGTTGCTATGGAAATTGGTAAACTTGATAACCTTAAAGTTAAAATCTAGTCTTTTATCATATATCCTAATTTTTAATTCGCTATTTTGAATTTGAATTTTTTAGATCCAGATAAGTCGCAAAATGATTATTTTCATTAGTTCTGTTTAAAGTTAGTACCTTTAGGTAGATTTGATTAAGAAATTCCAAATCGTTACAGTTAAAAATTATAAGGTCATCAATATACCTAACTCCGGTAACATTATTTGAGTTAAAAAATTTAGTTTCGTAAGAATGCAAGAAAATGTTTGCAAAGGCGCTAGAAAAGCTATTTCCCATAGGGATACCCTTTATCTGTTTATATATATATATATATATTAATTATATATATATATATATATATATATATATATATATATATATATATATATATATATATATTAATTATATATATACACATATATACATACATACATACATACATATACATATATATATACATACACATATATATATAAATATACATACATATATATATACATATATATATATATATACATATATATACATACATACATACATATATATATATATACATACATACATACATATACATATATATATATACATACGTATATATATATATATATATATATATATATATATATATATATATATATATATATATATATATGATTGAAATCTATGATTGATATAAAATTTTGGTGAGATGTTCTTTCTATGTAAATTTTTTTTTAAATTCTAATCGGTAGTTCCGAAAAAATAAGCCATAACTTTTGGATAGCTTTAGCCCGGACACCCGGTATATATATAGAGAGAGAGAGCACACAGCTAAGGATCCACTTGTTCGTGAATACTTCAAGATTTAGGGGCCGTGTCAAACATTATGAACTGCAGACCTTTGGCCCCTCGATCCCCTCCCAGACAAATGAAAATTTAATAAATCTTCGTGATATATGTTCGAATATCTTCACTGATAAGTGACCTGCATTGACAAACGACAAGAGGTATTCACTGATAGTTATGAATTGATGATAATTACATGAGAATTAATTTAGAATTTTTGCTACGCAGCAATATATTAATTGTTATTTTTAGAGAATATTCTTTATATACTTAATATCAGAATTTACCATCTTATTTATTTTTTTTTTGTTCCACATTTATATAAAAATCAATTTAATGCACGGAATGAGCGTTACTTTATGATTCTAACAATACAGCAATATACAATGGGGTTCAAAATAAGGAGAATTTGCATATTTTGTCGAATTTCTGGAAAATTAATGGACACATTAAAATGAAATTTGGTATGGATACACAATCGTGTAAGAGAAAAAATATAATAATATAAACAATTCAACACATGCTAAAAATTTATAAAGAGGGCATAGACTGCCGAACAAATTAACCGAAAACCTACCCTAGCGTTGAAAACTTAACTTTTCAATAAAAGATTGCGCAGTTGCAGCATATCCTCGTATTGAAGTCGGACAAATGTAACTAAAATTAAATATTCCAACAGAGCTATATAGTAATTATAGTAAGAATGTAGACAAAAAATAAACAGAAATCAAGCACTTAGGGCTCTACGCACCATAAGGCAAGATTCTCTAGTAGTAATGGAACAAAACCAGAAAACCATTATTCGGAAACCATTATTGGACACCCTTTCGACTTACTTCTAGATGAAGGATTTTTATTTCCAACCGGAGATAGATAGTTTGATTCTCTTAGATCCCGGAGGGATCTGACCTGTATTATTCGACACCCTGTCAACTTGACTTCCAGCGGAAGTATTTTTGGTGAGCCTAGTGTCACCCCAGATCATCAAAACAGCTAAAAACATTAGGTATGAAGAATGTTATTTAATTTAAAATATTTCAATTTTAGTAGAGTTATTGCATCATTTATAATTACATAATAATTATTATTTTTTATGAAATTTCTTCTGTATATTATCTCACTTCTGCTAGATTTTCTAATTTATAATAATGTATTTAAACGGTTTTTATAGATGTTAAATACTCCGATTTTTGCAATTAATTTCCTATGTATCGACAAATGTGTAGTTTGTGTACATAATTATATAAATATGCACACTATTCAAGTATGTGCGAGTAAAAAAATATTTATGTTGTAATACACATATTGTGCATTTCTCAAATATGGATATATATATATATATAGCAGTTGTACGAGTTAGTGTGTTAGAGAAGTAAGTTTTGCGTCTTTCTCGACAAGTTGTATAAAATATCCTATTTCCTGACGCTGTAGGTCGCTTGTTATTGGATTTAGAAAAAAGATGTAAATATAATATTTGTTCAAATTTTTGTCTTCTTTTAAGATTGTAATGTGATCTAAGATCTAGAACCAACAATTGCCGAGATATTTGAAAAAAAAGTAAAAACATTTCGTTGTTTTCGAGCCACAGAAAATTCTGCCGAGGTCTTTCGAATTGGAAAACTCGGTTTTTCACTACTGGACTAAACATATACAAGTAGGAAAAAAAATCTAATACCCGATCTTCTGCGCGGTAAGGCCATTTATTTCAACCCAGCTACTGGGCTAGTAGGCTCTCGTATCAGAATCCAGTGAACACTTGTATCGCGAACTCGGTATGCATCTGAACTTGTCAGCTTACAACTGTGTAAATTCCATCGGAACGTTGTGCGCTTTCAACGGTTTAAATTTCATCGGAACTTTATCCGCTTGCAACTGTGTGGTTTGGTTTGATTTGGAGCTCTACGGTCAATATTTTGCTACACGAGGGCTAATTAGACCCGGACCTAGAGTTTAAAGCCGATTCCGAACGGCTGCAAACATCTATGCCAACAGTGGGACTCGAACGCACAGGATCTGAACCGAATGCCAGCACCCTAGCCATTCGGTCATCACCTGGCTCAACTGTGTGAATTTCATCGGAAATTTGTCAGCTGGTTGCAAACCCGTCGGACGGGTTTGTAACCAGTTGCGCCGTGTGCGTGGCTCCATTCAATTACATAGGTTGCGACTCATCAGGGACTGGTTTGTGATTTGAGTCGGTTATCAGTTTCTTTTGAGTTGCTCCGTGTGCAGACGGGCTAAGTGATATCATCATAATTCATTTATCTTAAAATAAATCCATTATTTAGTTTTTCTAGACCTTGTCGTCATTCTGCTTTCACGCTACCACTGGACGACACCTTACAGTTGTCATCTTTGTACCTCTGAGCATTCACACCAAATTTCATTAAAATCGGTCCATTAGTTTTCCAGAAATTCGATAAAATGTGCAAATTCTCTGAATTTTGAACACCAGTGTATTAATTGCTGTTTCAAAAAATATTATTAAAACGTTAAAATCAGAAAGAATCATCTATTTTTTAAGTTTTTTTTTACTACTATACTTACTTATAAGACAAATAAATACTCCATGCTGGAATTTATCACACAAATTACATTAATCTGGAAATATTTTTGTCAGAAGTCTTTAAATGTAACGATACCCCTTTAAAATCCCTTATATTAACATCAAAATCGTTTCCTGTCCCAACAAATTTGCATATTTTTGAAGAGCATAATGAACGGTTACTTTTCCAAACTGCAATTACCAAATGCCTTAAATGCGTTTCGCGTAACTAGAAATCCGAGTTGAGTGGCAAAACTGCCAAGGTCTCGTCAGAATTTCGGCTGTTATTAAAGTATCATCTGAGAATTACGTAAATATTCATGAGTGCATAAAACGAAAGGATCGTTGCTTGCTTATTCCTTCATTTAGGGCAAAAATTCTGAAATTAGGCATTCAAAATGTAAAACCCTCAAGACCGAAATATAAATAGCTAAAAGAAAAGAAAAATTCTTTCTACAATATGCGTCGAAGTTTAAAATTACTCGCTTGTAATGCATTTCTGTCGAAACTAACATCAAACAGATTTTTAGTTATGGTTAAAAGTATAATTAGAAAGCTCAGCATTTTAAAAATATTATTGTAAATAGCTGTAAATATTTCTAAACATTTGTAAATATTCTTTATTTCTCAGTCCTTCGTGTTTATTTTGTGTAAAATTTGGATTATTTTAAGCCATTTACCGTCAGATTTCAAAATGTGACCTTTGACGATATTTTTTGAGAATTTTGGCGATCTTGGCGACAAATTTGACGACATCAGGGGATATTTGGGGTACCCAGAGAACCAATCAGATTTCACATATGTATCATGGTCCCCGACTTTTCTTTTTCTAGAACAATCAAGAATGTCTCCCTGGGTACATTAGCATTCCGATATCGGCATCTGAAACTTAGATTTATTCATTTCTCAGTTGGAGCTCGGCTCTGTGAGAACTGTGGGCCTGTTATTGTTCCTTTGTGTACTGTGTCAAATTTGAGGTCTTTAATGTGAACTTTGTAGTAATCCTAATTGACTGTTTGTACTTGTTCAGTCTTCATAAAAGACTAAGTGTCTGATCACATAGGAGTCCGTTGCGTTGCGTTAAGGAAAATATGACGTCGAGACAAAAATAAACCAATCATAGGCCTCCAAACGATTAGCAATGAAATTTTTAACGCCTATGATTGGTTTATTTTCGTCTCAGCGTCATCTTTCCCTTAACGCTACGCAACGGACTCCTATGTGAACAGGCCCTTACTCTTATTACAATAGAGTACAATAGAGTTGAACTAACCGACGACGCCTACGTCCGTGTGAGTCGGTTAGTTCAACTCTATGTACTCCTGGTCGCAACCGCGGTACCGCAACGACACCAGATCGCTCGTGTGCACCGAGCCTTAATGTCTAATGAGTGCTGAGAAATGACTGCTGAAGTCTGATTTGTAATGCCCTCTGTTGGCAGCAGAAATAAGCTGGAGGTGTACCAGTTTAAAAATAAGATAGAAATGACTTGAGTGAACATGAAAGTGAGGCTAACTTCATTTTTTTAAAGTGGAGTTGGACCACTATTCAAATAAGGCCTTCAATTAATGAATGAGGAAACTTTCTTCTGAATAATTACAAGATAAAAAGAACTTGTTATGTACCACGTTTTTAAATTTTTCTGTTGAATCATATAAACTTGACAATTCTATGTATTAATCAATACTTTTTTAAAATTTGTTTCGTGAATTATCCCATCAACTTGAAAGAAAACGATCAAATGCGTAGTTAAAAATCGACTGCAAGATTTGTACTGGACAAACACACAAACAAGAAAGCGAGTTAATAAAAAGTGGTTATAATAATAATGAATTCAATTCTGCTTAAACATGGCTAAAAGTATTAAAAGAATGCATTGTCATCGTTTTCTGGGTTATTCCTAAAGTTTCAAATGCCTAGCTAGTCGGGAAGTTAGTTAAAAATCGATTGCAAGATTTGTACTGGAGAAACAAGAAAGCGAGTTAATAAAAACGTGGTAAAAAAGTACTGCAGTAGTGACAAATATTTCAGCATTGATATTACTTAAATATCAAGTTTGACCAAATCCTTCCTGTTTATATACATTCCCTTCCCTACCTTACAGTATCCAATCAAATGTCGAAATATTAACGATATCAAAAGTAGGAATGTAAAATGTCTATGTTTGGAAACATGCACTTATAGATAGTGCATTAAATTTGTTTTAATTAACATAATATGGAAAATTAATCCTGCATGTGGCTATGTCATTAGTTAAATTTCTGATCTTAAATATTTTTATTAAAAGTGTTTAAGCTTAATGACAGCAAATGAATCAGAGCCATAAACATCCAAACTCCTTCCAGTTTCAACGCATTAGCATTTCTAGAGAATCGTAATTAACTTTCGACTTTCTGACTTCAAAATTCTTTACTTTGCTTTCAAACGTGCATTTAAACACCGAGAATTCAGTTGTTTGCAGAGAGGCAAAACTGTGTTGTTAAAGCCAGTAGTTTAATAAGATAATTTGTAATTATTCATGAATTCGTTCTAACTTCCTTATCTTCATATCTATTTTCAGTTCCGAATGCTTGCATAATACATGCCCTTTTTAACAAGTTTTAATTTTATCATTTGGAACAGGGTAAGTCTTATTTCAAACCAAAAAAATTCATAGCATTGAGTTGCTTTTTGAATATGGTAATCTTTAAAGAAGCTTCATTTCAACAGATAACCCTTTAAAGTGGAATTAGCACAAGAAAATTGAATGTATATGCTTAATAAATACATTTTTTTAAAGTTATAATTTTTTAAAACTTTTGTTTAGAGTTCAAAGTGTTTCAATAAGATCTTTTCATGTTTATTCCAAGATTTTTCTTTGTACTTTGAAAATAACAATGTATCCTTTATCTTTCTGTTACAGAAATTCTAATTTGTACGAAAAAATATTTCTTGAAGTCTGTAATTTTCTACTCAAAATACTTGAATGTTCAAAATAAGGTTCTCTTCCAAAATCTTTAAATTAGAAGGAACGTTTTGGCCCAAAATAAAATTTCCCGAGACGTCCACAAAGATTTTCTTACAAAGAGATATTATATTGCTACCCAACCAAAGGAAATCACTAAAAATTTAATATCAAGGCGCATTAGGGCTTATTTTATCGATCAAGTTCTTTAACAAGTGATTTTTAGATTGATCATGAGTTTGTGAATAATTTTTAAATATTTTTAACCTTTAAAATGCACATTTTGTAAAAGTTGATATCTTTTATACTTAGAATCGTAATTTTCTAAAACTGAAGTAAAAAGGATATTTTTCAGTAAAATAATTCATGAATATGCTCCATAAAGTAAACTTCGTTATGATTTGTGTAGAACTTTAGAGGTTTTCAAACACATTTGATAAATCACATATCCTTTTCATATTTTTCACTGTATTGATTGCGACACAGAATTTAGTTAAACTAATTTTTATGTTATTATGAATTTCCACGACTTTTCAAATTATTTTAATATATTTTGAAATATTATACGTATATAGCATTTAATATTGATATTATGGATTATATATAATATATTAATATTAGTATATTTAATAATAAATTATACTATATAAATATACTATATTAATATTATAATATTAATTATTTATTATATATTTTGAATTTCTTCTTTCATTTTTACATACTTCTTTTCAATAAAGGCCTTTTCATGATCTCTTTTATACTTTTCCAAGGACACAATTGGGTTCTCCGTTTGAAAGGAGCTGACTATAAGAGGATAATGAAAGTGAGAAGGTTCAAGATCGGCTGGATGCAGCATGCGTGGAAGGACTACTTGAGACCTGCGACATGTTACAAGTGCTAGAGTATAGGGCATGTAGCGAAACACTGTAAAAACGAAAGGAAATGTAAAGTTTGTGCTGAGAAAGAACATGGAGAGAGGGCATGTAAGAGAGGAACTACCTGTGGAAGTTGCGAAAGACGCCAAAAAAAACGGGACTGAACGTGGAAGTTGACCATCTGCAGACGGACGTCGGCTGTTGCAGTTATAAAGCCGCGGTGGAAAGGCTTATAGCTTCCACGGACTATGAACAGTCACGGAACTAGCGCTGGGTAGGCGTGATCTCATCTGTTGGCGATAATTCTTGTTTGTAACGACCTTTGTGAGGTTATCGAGTATTGTTTCCTGCACGAGTAGTGCAGAAGTATTATTGTCGGGTGCGCTGACACGAATGGTGTCAAAGTTTATAATATTGTTGATTGCTTTTAATAAGGTTCTCTTTATGTTTTCTGTTCGATTTGAACAGCTGTCTTTATAAGATGCAATGTTGTTTGTAATTATAGTTGAATTAATAAAGTGATCTCCCTGTTGGGGGATGGGTCTGGATGTCTGGCGGTGTGGTGGTTGCCCTTTTACGGGTAACTTTTGGGGAAAGAAGGATTCCACGGTTTGGCTCCTGGATGTTCTGATTTGTAAGCCGAGGAGAGAATGGTGACGTTAGCTGAACCAGCAATGAGATGAAGGACTTGGCCCTGGTGGGCACGAGGGCTTGGATGGTGCCGAGGAACTGGAATTGTGGCTAATTGGCGTCAAGCAGGTTGCCGTGGCGGTGACAGGTCATTTGTAGTGATATCTGCCGTGTCGTCTCACGATGGGGTCGGCGAAAGCTTTTCGAAACCTTATACTTTTCCAAAATATTACTTGTAGTTCTATGTAATTCCTAGGTATTATATACAATGCCTAGTCAAAGTACATAGAATATTAATATAACACAGAGATTTCAAACTTTGCCTAAAAAGAAACGTCACGCATTCTATAGACTGTCTATGCATTCTATATAATGGCTGCATTTCACACATTGCTTTTAACATATACAATGCCTAGACAAAGTACGTATAATATTAAAATAACACAGAGATTTCATACTTTGCCTAAAAATGTCATGCATTCTAAAGATTGCATAGGCATTCTATAGAATGGCTGCATTTCATACATCTCTGGTAACATATACAATGCCTACACAAAGTATATAGAATATTAAAATAACTCAGAGATTTCATACTTTGCCTAAAAACGTCATGCATTCTATAGAATGACTACATTTCACACATCTTTTGTAACATATACAATGCCTAGACTAAGTATACAGAATATTAAAGTAACACAGAGATTTTACACTTTGCCTAAAAACGTCATGCATTCTATAGATTGCTTAGGCATTCTATAGAATGACTACATTTCACACATTTCTGGTAACATATACAATGCCTAGACAAAGTATATCGAAAATTAAAATAGCACAGAGATTTCAGACTTTGCCTAAAAATGTCACGCATTCTAGTCTTCTATAGATTGCCTAGGTATTTTATATAATGACTGCATTTCACACATCTTATATATATATAAATATTATATATGTATATTTGTTAGTGTGTGTGTGTATATATACTATATTAAAAATATAGAATAATGCATCTAGTTAAGAGCCAATTAAAAATAAGGATTTATATGTCTAAGAATCCAACTATATATTTTTGATGAATAGGAAATAATCTTACTAATACTTTATGACAAAAGTGTTCCTACTTATTTTTACGTAATGCTCCTTTCTATAATAATTGGCTATCAAATGCATTTATTGCTATCAAAACATTTCGAAACTTCTGAAGAGCATAATTAACGGTTCACTTCCAAACTTCAGTCAACAAATTATTCTTGAACACGTATCGAGATGAGTTGGATGACAAAACTTCGTATCAAAATCCCCCTATTATTAAAGTATCATCTGACAGTCAGGTATACGTGTTAATATTAATAACACTTTTCCGGTCATGATTCCCAGTATTTCTTTATTCACGACAGAATGCGTTTCGTATATTTTAACCAAATACATGCTTGTATACTTTAAATCTTGCTTCATCGTTATGTTAAACTAAATGGGTCGAAATAAATTTTTTGGTGATTAAGACCATGTCTGAGTTTAAAATTAACATTCAAAGGAATTGTAATCATGCATATTTAGTACATTACAAATAGACTTACATGCAAGAATATTATCATGTAATGGTTAGAAGGTACATAATGTTAGGAATTTTAGATTCATCTCATTATCAGTCAATGACATATGAATATAGGATGTGTTCATGTATAGACAGATACACCGGTGTTCAAAATTAAGAAAATTTGTACTTTTGTCTAATTTCTGGAAAACTAATGGACAGATTTCGATGAAATTTGGTATCGAGAAGAGATAAACCAGTTTCTTTGAAAGAGATAAACCAGTATGAGCACTAAAGCTACTACAGCCAGGAACCAAAAACATGAAAAGATAAGATTGAAAGAGGTTTTACGAGCTATCTGAGTTACAATAATGTTATTAAAAACAGATTTATGTAAACAGGTTAGGTAATTTTGAAATTTAACATTATTAAAATCATAGTCAGATCTTTTGTCGTATAAGTCAAAAGTAAATTTGCTGAGAGAATTTAATTTAATGTTAATATCTAAAAAATTTACATTAATATTATCTTGACTACTTTTAATTAGTTCCAGATTAGGAGGGTAAAAATTTAAGTCTATATGATTATTACTTTTATTAATTACTATTATATCATCTATATACCTAAATATATTGTAATTGCAATTATCTATATTATTAATTTCAAAATAATGTAAGTATAAAATAGCTAGCATACTTGAAGCATTACCACCTTGTGGTACACCTTTTGTTTGTAAGTATATACTATTATTATGAACTATGTAATTATGTTTAGTTACAAAATCTAGGAGCCTATTTAAACGAGTTAGATTGATTTCGTTGCCTAAGTATTGTATATTATTTTGTACTAACTTTACGATTATTTTATTTACATCAATTATATTGATATTATTAAATAAATCTTTAAAATCATAAGTTACTACTGTTTTACAATTATCTAATGTTTGTAGTTTTCTAATTAGACTAAAGCTATTATCAATTATGCCACAAACACCAGAAGTTATAGTTTTATAGATTAATTTAAGGTAATTTAATAATATTACACTTGCTTTAGTAGCATAAGTGTTGTGACCACAGGTTACTGCTCTAAAAGCAATATGTATTTTATGAAATTTAGGAACTAAAGTAACATATGGAAAGAGATAGATGTTTGATGATATATACCTAGTAGTTTATATTTTGCTATAATTTTCGTAATAATAATACTAGTAGTTTCTTTTAAAGGCTGAAAAAGATCACTATTTTCTAGCTGTTTTTTTAAACTTATGGCAAAATATCTTTTACAAATAATTGCATAGTTGTTGGCTGCTTTATCTACATAAGTGATTATACAGTATTCTTGTAATTTTGTTATAGCATCTTTCAAGTGTTTATAGGAATTATTATTGAAATTACTATAATTGGGTCGTTTAGAATGTACTAGCTTAATTATATTAATTTTCCATAGGTTGAAGGCTTCTGTAGGCATAGAATAATTAATAGCTATTTTGTATATAAATTTATCCAAATCAGCATTTAAGAAACTTATTATTTTCTTATTATTAGTAGTACTAGGAAATCTATACTTAGCTCTCAAACTCATCAACTCACGCAGTGCTAAATTATCCACTATTTCCAAATTGCCTGTTATTACATGACCATGTGCCATGTCAACACAACTATTGTATTTGGGCAAATGACATACACAATTTAATTTTATTGATTGAGAAAAATTTTTGAGTCCTGATTATAGTTAAATATTCGTCTACCAATAGGCAGAGTATATTTAAAGGCACGTTTAACTTTTACAGCGGCTGTTCAGTTCAAATGATCGAGATTCGATTTCAGATATAGTTATTCAGAGGTCTGAGCTCGGGATTCTGTGAACGGCAACCAAGTGGCGCTCATTGTTACGGTTATAGGCACAGAAACTCGAAATTTTCAAGTGGCAACGCCCACTTTTTCCCGTCGCAAAATGCTCAGCTCATGCGAAAACCTTAAAAAAGCGTTGGAACGGTACGTGTATCACAAAAAATGGACGCGTTATGCACGCACAAAAAAAAACAGCTCTGCGAATGGCTAACAAAAACACGATCAGAGAGTTTTTTATCGGTTTTCTACGCTGAATATCTAGCGAACGGCGTTTTGTAATTGGAATCTAGCCTCTGTCATATGCAAATTTCCTCCATGCGCCCCGATCGTGTCTTTGTCGTCTGTGTGTGTGTGTGTGTGTGCTTGTTAACTAGTTGAAATATAACTAATGTATGTGCACAGAAAAGGTATACTGACACCTGTCCTGTTGATGTCACTAAATTCCATAGCATTTCATCAGTAAGACCATACCCGGTATTATTTTGCCACAAATGCTTCTCTAGTTTCACATTTCATCTTTGTTGTGCAAAATCTCTCGATGCCTTTGTCATTGAACAAAATTTTTGGATGGTGTTGTGTACCAACTGTAGATGCCAAGATATGTGAACAAGGTTCCTCAACAGTCCAGAAAAACTGGCGTAATCATCCTCTGGACACTACTGGATAACTATGTTTCTCCGGAAGAACTTTTCTAATCATAGTTACAGTTAACTCTTCAATCTGTTGAGTTATCCTCAGAGTGCAGATGTGCTTCTTTTATAAATATCCATCTTTTTGTGAAAGTACGTCTCGGGGCCCCTAGTGGTTAGCGTGTCGGGATAGGGCACTAAGGAAGCTCAGATCGAATTTCGACAAGCGCCACGAAAGAGCTACGAAGTTTCCGTGTGAATGACGGGTAAGGGCACATTAAATCTGTGGGCACGAACGTCCTTTCGTGAAGTTTGTAGGGGTAGGAGGGTAACGGGCCTCCCAGATATCGGTCCTGTGTGTGCTCGGTCTAAATAGACATGCCCCCCCCCCCGAGGATTATGTTGTCTTACCTGAAGGGTGCAGGCCCAGGGTTGCCCAATTGTCGGCAGATCTGTACTGTCCGGCCGGCGCCCAGGCCTATATGAAACATCACCGAACATGGGAAATTAACCTTCGGCTGTGTATACAGGAATTGCTACGCAGCGCCAGTCTTCGGTGAATCAATGGCCGATACACGAAAGTAGAGGGGGCCGAGTTGTCACACGGATTACCTGAAGGGTGTTCCCTGTTAAGCCAACAAATTATCGCAGTGCATTAGTGAATGTTTGACGAGTGCAACGCATTGGGAAAACAAAATATGGGTGAAAGCGTAGCAATTCATTGCCTTTTGCAGCTACTTTGTACTTTACCGTTATTAATAGCATTGGTTAGTTGCCACACGGGGCTTCGATTGCATGTGTATGGGTGCGTTTTGCTAGTTTTTGTTAGCAACTGCAAGTAGGACGAGAGACTGCGAGCCAATCGTTTGAAAAAACCCATAAGACGGATTTATAATCTCTTTGCAACAATAAAAATTCAGTCAATTTTCCCATCATAGAAGATAACGGTTCAATAGATATTCTTAATTTCAAGAAAGAAAAAAAATATGACAAAAAGGGTGGGTTTTAATTTTTTTTAATAAAAACATCTGAATAATTAGTGTTAGAGACGTGTTAGAGACACTTGATGACGTATCAAGTGTCTCTAACACGTATAAAGGCAAAAATTAAATCACACGAATCCATGGCCAAGCACTAAATCACCTAAATTTCAAACTAGCATTACCCAGGCAATTAAATTATCACGTTGCGCCCATCAAATGCATTTTATTATAAAATTATTCCAAGTTTCTCAACATTTGCATATTTTTGAGAAGTAAAATTAACATGTTCGTCTTCACTTTTGAAATTAAACGGATCCTTTAAACGCATTTAGTGATATCTGAGGCGAATGCTAAGTATTGCAAGCAGCCCCATCTGATTTTATCTCATATTAAATTATCATCTTCCAGACATGCAGCGATTTTAAATATTCATAAGACTGCCGCTGGATCTAAAATATCATTCCCTACTTGATTTAGGGGAGTGGAATATGCATACTTTATTTGCGACTTTAGATCAATTTGTTTTTTCTTTGAAGGGATAGAGAAAGCGAATGATAATTTATTATGCATGCTATTAAACATAATCTGGCGTTAAATTAAAATTTACTCTCATTTAAAACAATTAAGAACAAATATACTTTCAGTAAACTAAAATAGACCCCATGTTTCTTTTTCTTAAGTAAAATGTGTTTAAACGTATAACTAGCATTTAATGAAATGTTTATGCATTTTAACGTAGGCATGTTCCTCCATACTGTTCCTGCGAAAAGCAAAATTTCAGACGCTAAAACCATCCGTCCATCCGTCCTCGCGAGTTATAATTTTGGCAGCGGGCCAAACCCAGTCTGTATCGCATCGACAAGCAGTAAACAGTTAAACAGAAAAGTACCAAACTGCGTTAAAAGTTTGACATATATTATATATATATATATATATATATATATATATATATATATATATATATATATATATATATATATATATATATATACTAGCGGCCCGTCCCGACTTTGTCCGGGTTGAACAAAATATTATACCAATAAATTTCCAGTTGATAGCCAATAAATTGTAAATCTTTTTTACCTGAATAATAACCTAAATAATACCTTAAATTAATTTTATGTTAGTTAATAGTTAAAATAAATTTTTTAAAAGAAAAAGGCGAGCCGGAGAACGGCTAGGTTCGAACCGCTAGCGTCAGAACAAAAGCCCACCGCGATAGCACCACGATAAGGATCGTTGAAATCTTCGGAACAAAAAGCGGTAGAAGACAGTAGCGGAAACATGGAGATTGTTAGTATTAAGCCCCTAACTTTATTTCTACTGATCAGATATACATAATATATAGCCTATGTCCATCTGGAATAATGTACCTTTCAAACAGTGAAAGCATTTTTCAAATAGGTACAGTGGTTCTGAAGATTACCCTCCACGTATACAAAATCGCTCTCTCTTTATATATAAGTATAGATATACACTGCTTGACAATTGCTAAGGAACAATCACATTTTTCGGAATATTTCATAATAGACATTGATTGAAGAAATGAAACTTAGTATATATTTAGTAGAGATACTGTACATTATTTATTATGCAAAATGGTGCAGATTTCGCTACATGGAAAAAGAAGAAAACGAAAAGCAAAAAAGATGTTCCTTGGAACATTTCCAAACAGCCACGAAAAATAGGTCTTCCTGCCAGAATGAAACAGTTATGAGTACCATAGTAAGGTGTGTGACCTCCTCGGACACTAGTGCACATTTTGCATATGTTTTTCATGGTGTATACTAAAGTATTCAGGAGTCCTTGGGGGATATTGTCCCACTCCTCTCTCAGGGCGATTTTCAGTTCTTGCATGGTTCGGGGAGGGCGAGTTCTTTGAGAAAACGTCTGCCAAGATCATCCCACGCATGCTCTATAGAATTTAGGTCAGGAGAGTAAGCAGGCCATATCATAACTTCAATATTTTCACTTTCTAGTGTGTCCTTTACTTCAGAGGCCCTGTGTGGGCACGCATTGTCGTCCATAAACAAAAAATCTAGACATACCGCACCCCTAAAAAGACGAACATGATCCAGAATAATCTCTCTGCAACACCACTGCGATGTAACGGTACCTCGCTCAAAGTTGTGAAGCGGTATTTTGCCATCGTGCATAATGCCTGCCCACACCATCATGCCTTGGCCATACCGATGACGTTCCTAAACATTATGTGGTGCATAACGTGTTCTCCTCTCTCTCCACACTAACTGGTGGCCAGAATCACTTGTCACAGTTAAACGGGATTCGTCAGAGAACATCACTCTGGACCACTCTTTCTGACCCCAACCAATATGTTCCTTACACCAACGTAATCTTTCTCGACGATGGAGTGGTTAAAGTGGGAGGCATTGAACAGGCTTCCGTGCATACAAACCAATCTGATTTGATCGCCTAGAAATGGTTCTGGCTGATACATTTGTACTTGTAGCGGTTGCAAGGTCTGCAGCTATCTGACTAGGAGTGAGATGTCTGTTCCTTTTCGCCACTAGGGATACATATCGATCCTCTTGGGGTTTGGTGTTCCTTCCACGACCACAAGCATGCTTTCGCATAGCATTTCCACCTTCAGCGGTCTCTTTTAATCGCTATATGACACTTTTTGCCACTCCCATTACTCTGGACACAGTAGTGACACTTTGTCCTACTTGGGGCCGTCCAACTGCTCGTCCACGATC
This sequence comes from Dolomedes plantarius, assembly GCA_907164885.2. NCBI lineage: Eukaryota > Metazoa > Arthropoda > Arachnida > Araneae > Dolomedidae > Dolomedes > Dolomedes plantarius. The sequence goes on from OU015490.1 coordinate 168,017,694, forward strand.
GTACGCACTCAAATGATGTCTTGCAGACATTTTTCACTTAATTATTGCAACACAACACTCATTTTCCCAAAAATAACTTCCGACAACCAACGGCGCTATTTTCGTCAAACACCAAACTGCATGAACTTTCGAATGAATAAAGAGTTTTAGTGCACTGCCTTTTATACAAATAACAGGTCCCGCCCTATTACGCCCTCTGCATTTCATTTTACTCTGATTGGTCTGCTGTCGGGAACGCTAGTTTGAGAAAACTAGTTGTTCCTTAGCAATTGTCAAGCAGTGTATATATATATATATGTATGTATATATACACAATATGAAGAAAAACAACAAATAGCATTCGTGGCCATGCAGCCATTAACCACAAAGCACGAATACATCATTTATCTAAAGTTTACAAATACTATAGCCATATGCATGACGCAGCCTAGCAGATAACACAAAAAGAACAAAAAACACAGGTGCATTAGCACCCAAAGAGAGAAATATAGGTGAATAAACACCAAAAAGACAAAATGTCAAGCAATTAGACTGAAAAAGTCAAAAAGATATCAAGAAAATCATCTGTATTTGCTTGGCTCACCAGCTGTGGGTAAAGCAAAGAAACATAATCAAACACAAGTGGTTTCGCCATGGTGTCATATTAAAAAAAACGTTTTTAATTAATATGGATGAATCAAAAGACAAAAAACTAAAAGAATTCGTTATGACACGACGGTCGTAGGTAGGTGCTACAAATAACTGCTTATAAAAGCAACATATACAAAACGTTATAAAATAAATATCAGAACCACCCCACGGGACCACTTGTAGACCTGCAAATAAACGAGAAAAGAGAAGTCATACCAGAATAAAATGAGTTAAACAAGAAGTCTTCATATCCAGGCTTCAAAGCTCGTACAAAAGACCAGACGACTTAAAAACGATGAACATATCCGTCTATACCTTATATGCGTAAACCAGTACACGTGCGGTCGTTCCATCACATACGTCAGCAGCCATCCTGTCCCGGGCGTCCAATGGCTTTAATCCGGGCCATTAATATTCTTTACGTGTGCGGTGTAATTATTCCAATTAGCAGCGGCCGACCGAATATAGCACTCCATATATATATATATACACTCAAGGGCCAAAACATTATGACCACCTGTCAATAACGAGTTGGCCAACCTTTGGCGCGCAACACAGCTTCAACCCGCCTTAGCATGGATGCCACAAGTCCTTGGTAGATGGCCGGAGACAGATTGTACCAGATGTTTAAGCAACGGTCACGCAAATCCGAGATATTGCGAATTGGTTGTCTTTGAACTCTGAGCTGCCGTCCCATGACATCCCAAATGTGTTCTATCGGATTGAGATCCGGTGAGTTAGGAGGCCAGGATATTATCTGGAATTCAGCATCATGTTCCTGGAACCACTCCAACACAATTTTAGCTTTGTGACCCGGGGCGTTGTCCTGTTGGAACATTCCATTTCCAGCTGGAAAAACAGAGGCCATGTAAGGGTGCAACTGGTCTGCAATGATGTTCAGATACCCTGTAGCATTCATGGTCTGCTCTACCACAACCACGGGTCCCAGAGACGCCCAAGAGAACGTCCCCCAAAGCATAATACCGCCACCACCGGCCTGTGTATGACCTACTGTACATTGAGGGAGAAACAGTTCGCCTGGAAGACGGCGTATCCTGACACGGCCATCGGCGTGATGAATGACAAACCGTGATTCACCTGACCGGGCAACTCTCTCCCACTGATCCATGGACCAGTCGCGATGTTCCCGGGCCCAGCGCAGGCGCAGTTGGCGATGACGCTTGGTCAGCAAAGGCACACGAGTTGGACGTTTGCTGCGTAGCCCCATATCCAACAGTGTCCGCTGAACAGTGTGCTGCGATACTATTCTACTTGGCCCTGCATTGTATTGGGCTGTCAGCCGAGCCACTGTCTGGCTCCGGTTTTGCTTCACCATGCGAGACAGTCTCCGACTACCTTTTTCTTTGATAGCGTGTGGACGTCCAACACCATGTCGTCTACTGCTGGTTTCACCGTCATTCATCCACTTTGCATAAGTACTAACAACTGTAGGTTGCGAACAACCCACGAGTCGTGCAGTTTCGGAAATACTTGTTCCGAGCCTTCGAGCCATTACAATCTGCCCTCTATCAAAGTCGCTTAGATCCGCAGCCTTTCCCATCACACACATAAGTAAGTGAAAGAATGATTCTTCAGACTCTCCAGCAGCAGTTAAATACCACTTCCACCTGATCACGTGCCTTCCACGTCATCCAGGCGAATTCATTGCAAAATGTAGGGGTGGTCATAATGTTTTGGCTCTTGAGTGTATATACATAACACATACATACATATACACATATAAAAGAGGTAAGCAACGATAAGTAATCCTACGTTAATAACCCGCGGTTGTTTCGTTAGAAGAGACTACCTGAAATATATTTTCTTCAACTCTGAAGCAGGTTTTAGCAATGGTTCAATTTAAATAGACGCAGAATGTAGGTAAGAATGTTAACTCACGGATCCTGAACCTTAAATCTTTTGATATTCTACTAACCAATCACCTTTCTCCATTTCGCCAATTGGTTACATGCGTACAACGACAGTATAAACTTCGTTACAGGACGTGGTCCAGGGAACGCAGACCACTACCTGGGAAGAACGTGCATGAACATATTTCTGAACAATTACCGCAATAGTCACGTGGTATCTCTGTGACGGGTAACATCAGAGGAGCAGCAGATATGAACACACGTTACAGAAATGCGTTTACATCGAGATATATCATAAATTTATATAGCTATATCATAAATTTGAATAATTCTATAGATTGTGTTGGTAAACGTTTAGCCTTTAGATTACGGGTCTCTTTTTTCCGATTTCCTCTTTAGAACGGTAAATTTCGTACCCCTTTGTAAGAACGGCCATTAACGGGGTTATATATATGTGTGTGTAATATACCCACTGCATCACGTCCTTTAACTATAACCTGAAAGGGAAAACTAGCTCATATTTACATGGCTGGTGCTAGACTCTGATTGAAAGGAAAGAAGTTAAATTCGGAAGCAGTCGGGCCGAATCGTTTATTAGAGCAACAAAAGTATATACGTTCATTCCAGAAGACGGCTCGGGAGTAATATCACCTTTCAACATTAAACGCGAGAGCGAGAAGAACATGTGACTATTATTTGTAGGGTCAGCAGAGTTAGGGGTTCGCGAAGCTGACCCACTCCTGAATCCGAGCGTATACACGTGTAGAAAGGCAAAGGCATACGATTCATCGGAAGTTCTGTGGCTAAGGGTTTTAAAGCGATAAATTAATATTACTGGGGATTAGACTTAGGAAAGGGAATTTAAAGGCTAGAATGGTGGGTATTATATTTAATATATTACAAATATATGTATGTATATATATATATATATATATATATATATATATATATATATATATACAGGGTGTTTCATATTGAATGGGAGAAAAAGAAAGCATACCTCTGAACTCTGTAATTACTTTATTTTGATAAATCAAATTTACAGTGAAACTTCAAATAGTCTGTATAGTTATCCAAGTTTCTATAGATGTTCTATGTGTGCCCCTCCGGTGACACGGCAAATATTTATGCGGTATTCCAGTTCCTGCCACACTCGTGATAGAATATCCTTTGTTAATGATTCGAGCACTTCAGTTATCCGCTGCTTCAGTTGCTGTAAGTCCTTGGGAAATTGAGGCACGAACACTTTGTCTTTAACGAAACTCCATAGGAATAAATCCCAAGCGGTTAGATCTGATGATATCGGTGGCCAACAAAGCAATGGCGTATAGTATGACCCAGCACGGCCAATCTGGCAATGAGGTAGACTACGTTCAGGTACTGACATACGTTTTTATGCCAGTATCGTGGAGCACCGTCTTGCTGCAGAATGAAGCTGGGAACCGCTTCCTTCAACTGACGGAACGAGAAACGAAGATGATTTGGCGTATTCCAAAACACATTACGCTTTCTCCTGCATGGATGGCACAATTTCGATTGACAGTGCCTCTAGCGGCGATTTCGTAACCGGGAGATTTTTCGCTGTTGCCAGATAAAACGTGTATAATTGCAGTTTCAGAATTAATTTGTTTCGGCTAAATAAATCAATTACAGAATTTGTACTATGCTATTCTTTTTGTCCTATTCAAATATGAAACACCCTGTATATATATTCAATCTTGTACCCGAATTCTTGTGATACATGTTATCTCACCCCGTTAGGAAAAGGTTAAGGAAATGAGTAAGAAAATATATTTCTAACCACTATTACATCACAGTTAAAAGAAATATTGGGCCTAGCATCAAAATCTTAAAATTATACTCAATTGTTCATGATTCTATTTCCGTAAATTATCATTAACGGTTCATCATTATTAGAAGGTATAGTAGAAGGTCACCGTTTAACCTACATAATTTCTTTTTCACCAGGTACTAGATAAACAGGGAGAATATATAAAATATTGTCATCAAGTTCGACCAATTACTGACTTCTCGATCATGTGATGCGTAGTTAAATCTACAGTTACGGGAAACAATTCAGTAAACTTTAAGTATGACGGGATTTCGAAACTGTTTAGAACTGACAATAACATAGCATGACAAAGGCTAGTTGTTGTTGTTGTTTTTCCTTGGAAAGAGAAGCTTATTACGGTCATCCCTTCCTACTCTGTGGCTAAACAGATTAGGGCAATAAAGGTGTCTTAGAAAAGACTATCATCGCTATAATAAACATGTGTGTCCCAGAGGTAGCCTATTGGTAGCCCATTGGCTTTTGGTACTGAGGGTACACGGATCGTATCCCGACAAACGCCGTTAAATACTTTCGTGTCTAGGCCTGATATGGGCACCTTAAATCCCCAGACCGGAAAGTCCTTCTATGAGGTCAGCGGGTGGGGAAGGTACGATCCCCCCAGATGTCGCCCCTGCAGGTGCTCGGTCAAAATTGGGGTGGCACCTAGCCAGGTCGGACTCCGACCCTTGTGGTGGTATTGTTCCGTTTTCCTGCGTTCGTTAGGTTTAAATAAGAATCTCTTCAGAAAGTTCAAGCAAATTAATCTATTATTTTGTAAATTCTTCAGGCGTATACACACATTCAAACATAACTGACGTAACGATTGTCTTCTATACAGCAGAAAATTCTAAAAACACAAGTCAGGATAACATAATTTTCAATACGCGCCAATTAACGCAGTTACGACATATTCAATTCTCGCTAGGAAATTGAACTGAGTTCCAATGCCAATGTCAGGTATATGTATATAGATTTCCAATGCGCCCTCTATAGGTCAGTAACAGCTAGATATTTCTAGAAGCTTCCAGAAAGGTTTAGTCGGCAAGTTGGCGAAATATCACCAAATTTGGCAAAATATCGCCAAATCTGGCGACCAAAATAAGTCACCAAATACATCTCCAGTTTGGCGATAACTCTCATATTTGGCGACATTACCATAGACTCCCATGTTAAATACATAGCTATAGGAGCTATTCCTTAGAAGCCATTTTAACGAAACAAAATGCAATATTTACAAAATTCGTAATAGTATTATAAACTGGAGCTGCACTACTCAGCCCGAAGCCTATATCGACCTGGTCTGGAACTTCCGGGAAGGGGACATTAGGAACAACATCAGCAACGCCTTAAAGCAACGCCATCAGCAACGCCTTAAAGCAAAATTCTTCCCATTTTATGTGGGAATACATCCCAACAAAGAGACAAAAGATGAAACACAAGAATAGAGTTTCTAAGCAAGGAAAGTATATCGGCTTCTAAACGAATGGATATTTTCATAACGTTCTGCTAAATATATGTATTTCAAATAATACCAAATCAGATAACGCCCATCTCCAAGAATGAAAATCCGTGCAATTAGAGAAACTTAATGGAATCGGAAACTGATGTTGAAAAGAGATACTTTATTTTAGTACCTCGCATCGACTATTTCTGAAGCTATTTACTCAATGACATCGTCTGAAGTTTTGTACATCGCTGAAGTGTAATTAGCGACTCTCTGATTGCTCTGAATATTCACGAGATTCGATAAGAATCGATATCTAATTTAAACCGTGCTTCTGACTCAAATAAAACTAGTGATGTCCGATTAGAAGTAGCGCTTTTGTTAATCACGTTGATGTCACTTTCTAACTATTGCTAACTCTAATTTAATAAATTGGAGAGAGATATTTTTCCTGATAAATTACATTTAATCAATCATATGTGCAACATTTCCAATATCTGCATGAATATATATATATATATATATATATATATGTGTGTGTGTATATATATATATATATATATATATATATATGTATATATATATATATATATATATATATATATATATATATATATATATATATATGTATGTATGTATGTATGTATGTATGTATATATATATATATATATATATATATATATATATTGTGATGAATTAAAATAATTTGCACAGTTAAAATCTGTCGCAGCTGACCAGCACCCATTGTACCTGTCGCAGCTAACCCGCCCCCATTGTACGTGTAACAGGTGAGGGTAAACTCGAACGGAAAGGGACACAAGGCTGTTTGCAAAACGTGACATCTAGGCTGAATAGGATTTCTCCACGGCTCGCCAGATTTATGACGCGAGACCACCCTAAGACCGGAATTTGCAAGAATCCCAGCTTGCGGTTCAGCAAATAAAAAAGCTCAAAAATGACATCACCGTTAGAAGAGCCAATGAGAGACAAGTTCTGTGGATGAAGAGCCAAAGTACAAAATTAGACGATACCTAAAAAAATAGTTAGTTAGCGATCTCCCGAGCTGAGAGAACTACTCTGACGATCCCAAGGTCGAGATAGCTATAACGCAGACTTGTGAAGTCAGCGGTCTTAATCTCAAGACGAGATTTTTCGGTTTCAGTTAGGAAGCTTGGTTTTCTATTTTTTTTGAAGATATCTTAAGACGAGATACCTGTCCCGACCGTCCTGGTTATAGAGACTTACCTCGCAGTCATCCGCTCTGCCGATAAAGTAATCGAGGGCCCTGCCGGACTCGATATTGATGTGAGAAGTGAGCTAACTCCTCTGACAGCTCATTCTAAAGGACTCAGAGACTATCTAACTATCCCTTGTTCCTGGAGCCTATTTACGGTGCATCACTCATCAATTTTTCTTCAACTATTTTTTAAATAAAGTAACTCTTTTAAATTACTTGGCTGTAACATTATTTGAGTCGATCGCTACCTCGATCAATACATGTAGCAGCCGTCTACTGCTATCAGACAAAACGCGTCATAGTTCGTCCATCGTCTACTCGCTGACTGACTGGGGTTGCCAGATCTCTTCTTTAGTTGAGCTGGAGCGGCGCAAACGAAATATAGTGTCATCTAGTGGAATATACAGGTACCACTCTCCTATGTAGGCTCAGGTACCACATTTTTGGCCCTCCTGCACTCGGCTGGTCCTCCAGACGATACTGCAAATATACAACAGCAAAACAGTGAACAGCAAGACTGAAAAAGTACAAAATTGTCTGATAAGAAACAAATGTTTGGAACATATAGAGCTTCTTATCGTCTTAGCTCAAAAAATGAAAAATGAGTCAGTTCGTGTTTAATATTCATCTTCGTCAAATCGACTTTAATCTTCATTTTCAAAATGCACAGTATTCTCGTCTTCAAAAATACTCAAATCTTTTCGTCCTTAAAATGCAGTCTTTTCGTGTTTAAAAATGCACAGTTTATTATTTTCTTCGTAATTTATACTTCTACCAGTTTTCTTGGATTTTAAAAATCTGTTGCTTTGCATGCTTTCTCAGTTCATCTCTTTGAGCTTTAAAATTAGCTTGATTGATTAGCTAGCGATATCGATCATTTCTTTGAGCTTATTCAGACCTCCTATATTCATCTTCATACCAAAAAAGTAACTAAAAAGGTGTAGTGTCTATGCTCCGTTGATATGTTGAATTAACCGTCTGTTGCAGTTCGTTCGTAAATTTATATGACTGAGCTGGATTTTCTAAAGATAATTTTGAAAGAACTGATATGATAGTCTGGTTGATGCGCTCAATCTGTCCTTTCAACATTTTGTTGTAAGTTCTAAGTTCATCGATCATTTCTTTCATTTGTGACACTACATTTTCTTCTTGTACAACAGCAAAAATATTTGTTTGATTTATAAAAACAGTGAGATATAAGCTCATTATTATTCCTCCTATGATACACCAATCATAGCCAGACAAATTACGAAATAATTCTATTAAAAAAACAAACCAGTCAAAGAAAGATCGGCGACTCGTAGTCTTCTGAGATTCAAGTCTTTGAGTATGAACATTTTCTCTCTTATTTTCATTTTGTGGTTTTTGATAATGAACATCATGTTTTAGTCCTATTTTTTCAGTACTTTCGCATCTTTTAGAATGTTCTTCCATTCTAGTATCTTCAATCATTTCTTTTGGTTTGTGATCTTCACTATTCTCTGAAAATGGTAATCTACGGGGCTGATGGAATATAGATTCATTACTTTTTACCAAAATATCTAATTCGACATTTGATGTCTTAGTTTTATGCGGTACATAATTCGAAATTAATTGCTGCACCTTATCCTTGAAAATATTTGGAAATTCAGGTTCAATGTTCAGTTCCACTTCATTAAAAGTTAAATCAACTGGTAGAACAGATAACGTGTTAATTTCTTTTTCACAATGAGATTTATTTTTAATCGTAATTCCGTTTTCTTTTATTAGTGTCTCACCTTCCATAAATATGTTAAGTCCTACGATGACGTCATAAGACATAACATTGTTTTCAACAACGCAAATATCTGCATTACACTTAAAATCATCAACTTTAATATTTCCATTAAAATAACGTAATGGTTTCACTACGCATTTACCAAAACCAATTAAAGAAGAATTCGATGGATTTAATTCTCCATTTAATTTATCAAACATAGATTTGCGAAGTAACGTTACTTGACTTCCAGTATATATTAGTGAACTTACACTTAAATTATCAATCATTACTCTATTGTTCAGTTTGGGTTCTACCTGAACATTCAATGTGGCTACTTCTGGTTTCGAATTTGTTCAAGGATATGATGACGCAATGTGTCCAAAACCTTGGAAAAGAAAACACTTGATCCTCTTCTCTTTATGGATACAAAATTTCTAAATATGATTTTTTTCACCACAGTTAAAACAAATACTATTTTTACGATTATCAAAATCATTGTATTTCATTTTTTCAAAACCACCATTATACTTTACTTTATTTACACTTTCGTTTTTAGAATTAAATCTATCACTATGCTCATATTTTGATTTCGTTTTATCAAAAGCATTAAATCTCTCATTAAAATCATGTTTTGTTCTAATTCTATCGAAAGAACTTTTACTCTTTGCTGAATCACTCTTTATTACTTCATAAATTTAAAGTTTTTCTTTGAATTCTAATAAATTCTTACATCCGTATAAAATTCTTTGTTTTCCGGTCTATCATTTATTCCTTTAATAACATGGTGCATTAAAACAGATTCCTCAATTTTACTGCAATTGCACAACTCTTTCGTCTTTAAAAATATTCCTAAACGGTTTCAGAATTCCTCATTTTTTTTTTACTCAAAAGATCATGTAAATTAGCTGAATTTATCTCAAAAGAAAATTCATTAATCAAGGCTTGTATCAATTTTTGCTATGAATTAAGTTCGTTTTCTGTTCTAACAAATAACAAAGCATTTCCACCTAATGATCGTTTAGCCATAACAAATTTTTGTAAATCCGACAAATTAAATAGTTTTGACATATTCTCAAAGTGATGGATCCAATTAATCATATTTTCATGCGATTTTGCATTGAATTTAGAAGTGGTACTTTCGATATCAGCATTATTATATATATAATAGCCGTTGTCTCTGTATAACACTTCCGGGCTGTACTCATCGTTCAATTGAAGCCCTAAGTAAACAAACAGCCGGTTAGGCTTAATTTCAATTTCAGATGTGGATCAGAATTTTTTCTTGCCTAAAAACTAATATCTTCAACATCAAATCACGTTTGTTCAGCCTATTTTTCTATAAAACATTCAGAACTAAAAAAATTGGATGCTTTTAGCTGTATATTTAACAGTTTTTAAAAATCTGTTTACTTTTGCGATGAATTCTGAAAGTAAACAAACTTGAATGGGAATGAATCAAGTAGCTCAAGTATTCATATCGCGTAGTGAGCTGTAAAAAACTGGATGGCAGTCTACTACTCCAATCGCATGAAAAACTAAATAAATAAAAAATAATGAAAGGGTTTGCTTTTACAAAGTGTGGATTAAATGCAATATTGTTAGATAATTCGGGATATTTTTTAACTTTCATATACTTTTTCCATTATGACGTCATTATTAGTATTATGACGTCAAAATGACAGGTTCGATGGCAGTGTGGTGTCACCGTGGTCTTGGACACAAAAATTGTTCACTACTTTCTCCTAAAGAAGCAATTTAAAATCGGCATTACTGCGCATGCCTGATTTCATGTGAACAGATTTAAAAACCCAGTTGTTTTTCAGCTCCACACACATACTCTTTTCCCTGCAGGAATTTCTGTATAATTTCCTTCCCGAGTTGGGAAAGATCTATTTTGTTTTTATGTATTAAATTATAATTTTTATTCTGACGATTAAACTCCTTTCAGTTTATGCTTGCATTCGTCATTGCATTTCATCACGAATACGCAGCGGCATGATAGCCGTATATTCCACTAGCTATCGCCGCAAGGTTAGCAGTCCTACCTCAGAAGGGCTACAGCAGTCTACTACTCCAATGGCATGAAAAACTAAATAAATAATATATAATGAAAGGGTTTGCTTGTACAAGGTGTGGATTAAATGCAATTTTGTTAGATAATTCGGGATATTTTTTAACTTTCATATACTTTTTCCATCATGACGTCATTATTAGTATTATGACGTCAAAATGACGGGTTGCCTTCTAGTAATTAATATTAACACATTGTCCGACGAATATCGACGATTCGATCCCGGCCTCCTAACCCTCCATGGCTGATAGGCTGATACGATCTACTATGTAACCTTTCTTGTAAACGGCAATAAGCCACCGGCCCTAAGCCTCACCTATCTAGATTATTTTAAATAAATTTATGAGGTACTTCATTTTAAAAATCGACTTGTTACTTGTATTTTTTCAGAATAACAAGTTATGGCCATTTGTAATGCCACGCCAGAGTATTAAATGTGGCTCCACCTTCATCTTTCCAATGCATCATAATTTTCAATACCACACTTCTCAGTATGACGTATGAGCGCCCTCTTTCGGTTACTTTTGGAAACTTTTTTTTTTACATGGAAAAAAATCCAATGTCCCTCTGATCTTATTGGCGCAAACAGAAAAATTGTCCGAGCTTTACTTCTTTTATTATGAATTTTTGAACTCTGCTGGAATTTATGACGCACCCGGTATATATACATATACATATACATATATATACATCTATATATATATATATATATATATATATATATATATATATATATATATATATATATACATACATATATATATACATACATATATATATATACATACATATATATATATATATATGTATATATATATATATATATATATATATATATATATATATATATATATATATATATATACATACATACATGCATACATATATATACATATATATATATATATACATACATATATATATATATATATATATATATACTAGCATTATTGCCCGGCGTTGTCCGGTAGATATATAGATATAAAATTTTTCATGCATTCTATCAAAAAAATACTGGGCTGCACCCCCCGCTCTTCATTTTCATCTGGCCAGATAGGATTCGCTTAGCGCGTTTCTACTGAAATTATATACAAACAATAAGAAAGAAAGAAATTTTGTGCCTGCGGACCTTCATCTGATTATACGTCTGATTTTGTTGGGAATTAATAACACAGTGTTGCGTGATTCGCACGTTTGGGTTGAATAAGTTTCCTAATTAATTATATTTGTTAGATACTGTTTAATCAGATTTAATTACATTTGTTTGATCCACTGTTTAATTGGAAATAAGTTTTATAATTTACATTTGCCTTTATTTTTTGTTTTTCATTTAAAAACGTATTTTTTTACTCATCACCCAAGAGACGCACTTTTTCCCACATCACCCAAGAGGTAAAGTGCAAGATGCGTTATTCCCTTTATTTAATGAAAATAAGGCGGGATTCCGCATGAAGCCTAGGCTCAAAGTTTCTTTCTTATTGTTTGTATATCGTTTCAGTAGAAACGCGCTAAGTGCATTCTGTCTAGCCACATGAACATGAAGAACGGGGGGTGCAGCTCAGTATTTTTTTATGGAATGCATGAAAAATTTTATATCTATATATCTATCCGGGCAACGCCGGGCAATCATTCTTTAAAAATAATTTCATTAATTTTCTTATGCCTCAATATAACTAATCCACTAATAACACTAATAGTTTGGAATGAAAGTTATGTGTGGTTATGTTTCTCTGTTTAAAGAGCCTTTCCTCCCACTCCTTAAAAAACCCCAAAATTCTAAAAGATTTATCTTATATGATTTCACGGAATAAGTAATTCAAATACATATCGCATGTTAACTCTGTTTCGAGAACTTAGGGGAAAAAACCTGTAGAACTTCTTCCCATTTTATGATCCTCAAACGATTAACATATTTAGATCCACAGAAGGCGTCCATAAACTGGCCATGAGACAAACTTAAGTTTTCTTTTTTTTTTCTTCCTTTTTTCTCAAACTTTATTGAGTTCTATTAGTTTGAACGCCATTGTCTAAAATTGTCTAAAGCCGCGGTTCTGAACCTTTTTAGATCCACGACTCCACTAAACGTAAGAAAAATAAAATAAACACTTCGCCCCCCCCGTCACCCCCGTCACCCCCAGACCAACCCTCATACCACCCCCAGATCACCCCTACAGAACAATCCTCTTCTCCCCCAATTTGACTGTTAACGCACCTGGTTGTGGTGAAGGGGCTGTATCCACATTTAAGTGGTACGCGCACCTCTTAGGGGTACAAAAATCATTAAAAAATTAATTTAAAAAAAACTAATTGAGCCCCAAATTTTGTTTTTGCTGCGTTAAGTTTCTCGGGTCCTAAACATTAACTGTGCCGAATTTGGTCCCGGTGAGTGAAACAGTCTATGATTCTATAGCGGACAAATAAACAGACGAGCTCTTTTATATATATATATATATTATATATATATATATATATATATATATATATATATATATGTATGTATATGTATATATATGTATATATATATATACATATACATATATATATACATATACATACATATATATATATACATATACATACATATCTATCTATCTATATATATATATATTTATATATATATATATATATATATATATATATATATATATATATATTTATATATATATATATATATATATATATATATATATATATGTATATATATATATATGTATATATATATATATATATATATATATATATATATATATATATATATATATATATATATATATATATATATATATATTTATATATATATATATATATATATATATATATATATATATATATATATATATGTATATATATATATATATATATATATATATATATATATATATATATATATATATATATATGCTCAGCAGTTCGACCCCCAAATGAAGCATATTTAGAAGTCGAGAAAAGATATTCAAAGATATTTAAAGGTACGGGTGATATTTACTTTTATGTAGTACTTATGTAGAACACAATGCCATAAAAATGTGTTAAGCTTCACCGCAGTGCGTGATCGATAAGGTGGCGAAAACACTTGGTGACATCCTCAATTTTCTCGGTTGACCAAACACCATTATCGCAGAGCAAATATTTTCACCATCGAGTTGGTCGATGGGGGAATAATTCCCACTGGGGATTCGTTCTGGATGGACTCTTTAACTCAAACAAAGCTGCGCTTCTCTTTTATATATAATAAAGAAAATTCTGGTCCATTTGTAATTCGTTAATGCTAAGGAAAGTGTGAGTGACACATGTTACTTTCAGAGATCCCGCCTCTTTATTGAATGGAAATTTGACGGCTTTTAATACGGCTTTAATTATTAGTGTTATTTTTCATTCTATATCAATAACTTTTTCAGTTTCTCCAGTAATCTAGATCAGTGGTGCCCCAAATTTTTTGATCTCGACTCACTTTCTTTAAATGAAAAACACCTCGACTCCCAATGAAAAATTTTTGGTAGAAAAACAATTTTTCAAAAAATTCGAAAATTTTAATACTTTTGAATATCTTTGAATATCTTTTCTCGACTTCTAAACATTCTTACATATGATTCATATATCAAAACCAAAATAGTCCATCACGTACCGTTTTTGTAGGAGACCCACTTCTCATATTTATACAAACTGGTTACAGAGAAATGTAACAGAGGCTTGATTATAGAAAACACAAACACTAAAAGGATTTTTTTTGGCCGTTTCCTCTTGTAAACATCTGTTATTGTGTCGCTGATAACAGACCAGCAATATTCAGCTAGCATATTTCCATTCCATCGTCCACTGAAATGCTTTTCAAACATATAGATGTCCTGGTGAAACCTTTCCCCATGCTCATCACTAATTGCGCCAAAGTTTTGAGGAAAGAGGTTCAGATATGATGCCAAAAAGTGTAGTTGCAACCTATAACACGAAAGCAATTTCAACATGTCATCGACAAGATGTTCATAGCTTTCAGCTTTCTCATTTCCAAGGAAACGTGAGCATACTGATTTGAATGCCAGCCAGGCTTCTTTTTCTGCTTGTGACAGTTTATTTTCAAATTCTTCATCATGAAAGACTGCTTTAATTTGTGGGCCAATAAAAACCCCTTCTTTTACCTTTGCATCACGTAAATTGTTGAATTTGTTCCTGGGATGCAAGAAAACCATTCCTTCTCTGTCGAGAGCTTTTACAAATATTTTCATCAAACTGAGTTTAATGTGCAATGGTGGAAGAAAGACACATTGCGGATTCAGAAGTGGTTCTTGTGATATGTTTTGGGTGCCAGGAATGAAGTTTATTTCTTGGAGGTCGCTGTTTACGGATGTAGTGATTTTTTTCTCTCATGGCTGTCCCATTCGCAGAGAAAGCAGCAGAATTTAGTGTATCCCTGTTGCATGCCTGTTAATATCCCAATGACTTTCAAATCTCCCCAAATGTGCCATTTGAATGTAGTGTACTCAATTAACTTCAGTATAGCACTCATAACTTTGTAAGTTTCCTTTGTATTTGTAGAATATGCTACAGGAACAGACGGACAAACATTACCTATGTGGAGGAGCACTGCTTTGAGACTACGTTTGGACGAGTCAATAAACAGGCACCACTCTGCTGGATTATGTTCATGTCCCAATGCCTGAAATAGGCCACTCACATCACAGCAATATGCGATGTCTTCATTCTCCGCAAAATAGTCTACAAAATGGCTTTGTCGTCTTCTAAATAAACTTATTTTTACACCTTTCTCTAATACACTGCTGGCCACCCAAATTGCAACACCAAGAAAGACAAGAGATATCACAACAAAATTTATTTTGTAGATAACATGTTGACCAAGTATCAAATGATTAAATTTATAGACTTCTGTGAAGTGTGATTCCTGCCAAAATCAGTAGCCAGAGTAGCCGCCATTGTTGGAGATCACCGCTGCCACACGCCTCGGCATTGATTCAAAGAGACTTTGGATGAGTTCTTGGGGTACAGCAGACCAAGCAGCTTCCACACGTTGCCAAAGTTGATCTGCTGTGACAGCTGGGGATGGAATCTGGGTCAATCGTAGAGCAACCATGGACCACATGTTTTCTATCGGCGAAAGATCCGGAGAGCGAGGCGGCCAGGGAAGCAATTCAATCTGGCGATTGACGAAGAACCGTTAGACAATGCGTGCCACGTGTGGTCGCGCATTATCCTGTTGAAATATGGCTGTGGGCAAGCCCTGAAGGTAAGGAAGGACAACTGGCTCCAACACCTTGGAGATGTAGCGCTGGCTGTTTAAAGTACCGGCAATGCGTACTAGAGGTGTGCGAGAGTGATATTCAATACAGCCCCATACCATAATACCCGGTGCAGGATCAGTGTGGCGGTGCATAACGCAGCTGTTCAGCATCCTCTCTTCACGGTGTCTCCAGACTCGAATGCGACCATCGTGGTGTTGCAGACAGAAGCGTGACTCGTCAGTAAAGACAATTTCATTCCATTCTGCCGTCCACATCCTTCTGTCATCGCACCATTGGCGGCGGAGACGTCTGTGGTTCTGCGTCAAGGGTAGACAAAGCAATGGACGTCTTGCGGACAGACCACTCTGCTGTAAACGGCGTCGAATGGTACGCGCAGACACTGGATGATGCGTTACAGACTGCATGTGCTGTGCTATGGTTCGTGATGTGACTGAGCGATCCGTCACTGCCATGCGCCCAATTTGTCTGTCATCACGTGAAGTGGTGCGCTGAGGTGGATGCGATCGAACACGCCGGTCCGTCGTACCTTCCTGCATCCAACGATCACATATCCGCATTACAGTTGTTTGGTTTCGTCCAACACGGCTACCGATTTCCCTGAAAGATAATCCACAATCTCGGTAGGCCACTATCCTTCCTCTGTCGAACTCGGACTTGATCAAAAGATGATCGCTGTTTTCAACGAGGCATAATTGATCCTTTTTTTAAAAAAAAACCACAAGAAAAACACAATTGCCGAACTTGAAATCGTCGAAATCTCCAAGCCTTAAATAACGCTTTGAAGTGGCGCCACAGGCGCGCGTGATGTGCGTCTGCGCTGAAATTCTAATCATTTGCATATCTCACCTCCGCTAATGCATGTTGTAAATTTCATGTTATTTGCATGTTTCCTTCAGGGTGTTGCATTTACAGTGGCCAGCAGTGTAGATTCCAACATAGAACCCAGCCTAGAACCCAGTAATTCTGAGTCTGTTTGAGAGAGTTTTAAGTCCCGTACAAGATCGTGAAGCTCTGCCTGTGTGATTTCATGATGTGAACATATCATAGATGTCGATGGTTGAAAGTCAGTCACGGAGGGCGCCTGCCGCTACAGTATAGATTTCCACTGCTAAAATGTGGTTTTTGGGGGAAATGGTGCGTGGTAAACAAAAAATAATCACTGATTCGTTATTTTCAGCCAAAAATACACAAGAAACACACATTTTCATGTCAATGACATTTTTCATGTTGTACAGTGAATTCAATCTTTAAATTCAAGGCTCAGTTGTATATTATATAATTATTTTCTACTTTGCGTGAACTTAAAAGATAAGAATTCTAATACCGACCCTGTTATTAAATTTTTTGTTTGATCTATATGAAGCACGTAAAGTTTTAACTCTATTGTTTCTTTTACTTTTCCACCAGAAGACAATGTTCAAAATCTACGATTTATCCTATTTGTTGGCGAGTATTAAAATATTTGGGGAAAGAAATAAGAACTATAAACTAAAACTAACAAACTAGAAGTTTATTCAAAACATTACTTAAACGCACAGAATAATAAATATCAAAGAAATACAAAAGAAATACAAAAGAAATACAAAAGAAAGATCTGACAACTTTCGTGACAGGATCCCTAAAATGAGATCATGCCTCTAAACGCAATGACACATAAATAATTCACACTCCATCTCACTTCTTAGCGGTAACGAAACTATCGACGCAAGACCCTAATCCGCCATAGTTCCGTTTGGTTGATCGTATGTGATACAATGACCGAGAACCGTAGCTTTAAGCCGATTCCAAACGGCTACAAAAAAAGCATGCTCCCCCTCGGTATTAGTGCCTGCAAATATTGATTCCAAAGACTAACGCCCTAAATATTCAACCAGTGTCCGTCCAAAGCTATGTCCACACTTTTGCGCTTTCGAGTTCGATTTCGCTTTCGACTTGCGGTTCGTCTTTCCTTTCAACTTACTTTTAACCCATGCTTCCCGGCATGCCTCTAGACGCATTCGCTTTGTTGTCCACACTTGTTCGACCGTTCATGCCTCACGAGATGGTAGAGTCGGACGGTTACTGCTGAGTTTCTTGTGATTTCGCGGAGTTTATAAGGTGATCACTATTTTTACGAAAAGCAACAAGGAATGTGCAACAAGAATAGACTACAATTTTGGTACGGTGCTCTGTATATAAATATGTATAATCCCTCTACTTGCATATTTATCATTCATATATGTGTGTGTGTGTGTGTGTGTGTGTGTGCACGTGCAGGAGAGAATGATCTAAATGAGAAGACTAAAAAATAAATATAAATTTAAACATAATATTTTTATATAATACCTCAGTAATCGATTAGAGATGGTTTTTCTTATACACGTAGGTTCTACATCAATGTAGTTTGATAGAGAAATAATTGGTGATACGGAATATAGAGAAGATCTGTTTTTTTATATGCCAATTTATTAGAAATAGAACTACAATTTATAGCTTTGTTTATGAAGTAATAAAACCAAACAAATACTAAGAATAGAAAACGGTAGAATATCGCTTGTTATTGAAATTCTATCTCTTAAATATATAGTGTAAAATTACTCTCTAATGGTATATTAATTTATTTCTGAATAAAAGGAACATTTATATTACTTTTGAAGTATACAGAAAATTCAAGAAAAATCGTTAGCTTATCATACTATATATATATATATACATATATATATATATATATATATATATATATATATATATATATATATATATATATATATATATATATATAGAGAGAGAGAGAGAGAGAGAGAGAGAGAGAGAGAGAGAGAGAGTAAGTAAGTAAGTAAGTAAGTAAGTAATCTCTTTAATATAAAGTAAAGAATTAAACCGAGACATTTACTTCTTTTCTGAGCAAAGCGGGTCATGAAGAATTACTTTTGAATTTTCATATATAATAAAAAAAATTTCTACATGTGTAAGAAGTTAAGAAGTATATTTTGTTATTAATGAAAATCGTTCATTTTTCTTTAACATGGGGTTAAATGAAGAACACGACGAGAAAACCATGATGGACTAAAAAATGCCTACATTTAAAATGTGTCGATGATATTTAGCTTCAAATGAAAATGATACATGCAAGATCATACGCATTTGGATGCAAGCAATGCATGACATGGGAAAAATTACGTCACGCAAAACGCGAATTCAGGTTGTAACCTGCTTTTATAACACTAAAACATCTATTTTTTTTTTCAAAGTGGGTCTTTAATTCCTATGATAAGCTATGGAGAATTCTTTATTCAGTATTTTTATAATAGCAAATTAGCTGATGCATATTTTTGAAATCTTCTCCCTGTATTTCAAAAAGAAAATTTCAATGATATAGTACAAGTTTTCAAATTTTTTTTTCAATTTGCTTTGTTTAAAAATACATTTAGTTTTTATTTAAAACAATACACATTAATTATTATTAAATAATTATTTTAAATGTATTAATAATTTTATTTGTGTATGCGGAGTGGTTGACATCCCACAATGCCGGTAAATTTCTGTAATCATCAATAAAATTTAAAATTTCTTCCAAAGACTGCGACATTCTGAACACTGGCTTGAAAACTGCCTTGCAGAATAGAAAATCGCATGGAATTCCGCAAGAAATACTCTTGCGATATCGCATGCTCTATCACGACGCATGCGCTGTCCTGGAATTTGCAGGTGGTGACGCATCGCTATGAGCATGCCTCACATTTCTCTCTCCGTGCGATAAGTCGAAAGCGAAAGCGAACGCAAAAGCGCAAAAGTGTGGACATAGCGTTAGGCTTACTTAGGATCTTGATGATTGTATGAACTGCAGTTTTGGCGGCTTTACTGTCCTTTTAAGAAGCATCTTAGGAGGTTGACTTTATCAGATGCTTCAAGGGCCTGAGGTAGCCTAGAGGAAGCACGTTGGTTTTCGGACTGAGGGTGGTCAGTTCACATCCCTACGAACGCCATTAAATATCTTGGCCTCTAGGCCGGACATGGGCATGTTAAATACGTAGACTGGAAAGGTCCTTCTATGAGGTGAGTGGGTAGGAGAAGGTACGAGCCCTCCGAATGTCGCTTCTAGGTCAAAATGGAGGTGACACAGGGGTTAACAGGGGGCTGACCATATATATGTATACATTATATATGTATATATATATATGTGTATATATATATATATATATATATATATATAATATATACATGTGTGGGTGTGCGTGTAGGTGGGTGTGTACGGTCACTGAAAAGTGCCCCGCATTCACAAATAACAACGACAACAACAGCTATTTCATTCCGACCTGACTCCGTCTCTTCTTTCCCAAATAGCATTATTGCCTGAACTTTAGTGGTCACGTGCTCGTTTGATGACTCTATCAGGCTTTACAAAGAAAACTTGCAGAGGATAAAGATTAGATAAGGAACTGAAAGAAAACGGGTTTGACATTTAAAAAAAATGATTATCAAATCATTTCAACTCAAACAAAAAAATGTAAAAATAGTATTAAAAATGAAATATTATTCACATATGTAGAAAAAACATAATGAATCAATATCTGTATAGACTGGGACGCTCATCTCAGTAATACAAATTCAAAGGGGATGTAAAAATGATACAAGTATTGAAATAATACAATTTACGCATGCAGGAGAATATGACGAACTAATCTCACCTTCGAATGAGAATCTCATCTAAGCAACACCCATAAAGAAATATAAAAACGGTATAACTTATGAAATATTTAAATGTTCAGCAAGAAATATATACGATGAACTGATCTCAATTTGCCATGAGAATCCCATCTAAACATGTCATTAAGGTTCGCCTAATTACTACTCTCCCTTTTAATTAACAAATTAATTATGGCTCCATGTAAGGACTCTTAATTCTTTGCGTCATGTTTAACTTGGCGTGTTCTGGTGATTGCTTTCAAATGTATCTCGGAGATGACGTATTTCCATTAACTTTTCGTCTAAAAAATGTTATCCAGGAAGATAATGTAAGATTATGTCGATATTTAACCTTTACCGGTATTCATTAATTGGGAGAGATCATTTATCTCTCTTCTCTCTTTGTTCTAATGCGCACATTAGGAATTTCTCTGTGGCGAAATTTTACTCAGGCATGAATAATTATTGTTTTTCAGAACACGCTTTAGTTGGACCCAAGCTATTCCTTCGCTCCTAAACTTTACGTAACTGCAAAATTTCTGAAATTAATTTGATTTAACGTTTAGCTTACGAGGCCCATTTTTCCGAATCCCTCTTTAGAACGGGAAATTTCATACCCCCTTTGTAAGAACGGCCATTAAAGGGGTTATATATATATATATATGTGTGTGTGTGTGTGTGTGTGTGTGTGTGTATGTATATGTATATATACACTGCTCAAAACAATTAGGGGAGCACATGGTTTTAACGAAATTACGCAAATACTTACACCGATAAGTAACATAAAATAAATCATCCATAATTTAAAGCCTAGCAGGAAAAAGAAAGAGAAAACTTCATATGCAAATCAAAGTTCATGACGTCAAAAACCAGAAAAAGAACATAAGGGTGGAAACCGGGATGTTGCAGAAACGTCTGTTTCACTGCCTTAACTGTGAAATTTGATTTCTCAGTTATACTTTTTGAGAAAAGGTGACTTGAAAATGTCTCAACAACGTGATTTACCGGAATCAATGGCATGGCGTATAATAGGCAGACTTGAATCCGGGCAAACACAACGTAGTGTCGCGGACGCTGTTGGAGTCGCCAGAAGTGTTGTTGCAAGACTGTGGAATCGTTTTTAAGAAACAGGGAATGTTGGACGTCGACCAGGGCAAGGTCGGCCACGCGCCACTACACGAACTGATGACCGGTATATACTGTTAACAGCTCGTCGAAACAGAACAGACAATGCTGCTCAGCTGCAAAGACAGTTGCTCTTGGCAACAGGACGAAGGGTGTCCAGCCAAACAGTACGTAATAGACTTCATCAGGTAGGTCTCTATGCACGTAGGCCAATGGTCTGCATTCCGTTGACCTCACGCCACCGTGCGACCCGAAGAAGATAGGCTGCTGAACATCGAGATTGGGAGCAACATGATTGGAGCCATGTGCTGTTTACAGACGAGTTCCGATTTAGTCTGGAGTGTGACACTCGACGTGTTTTGGTATGGAGGGAAAGGGACACTCGAAATAACCCCACATTCGTTCGTGAAAGGTCACAATACAGACGAGCTGGTTTTATGGTATGGGGTGGAATCAGCATAGGTGGACGTACGGACCTGCATATCATTCGGAATGGTACTTTGACGGCCCGAAGGTATGCGGACGAGATACTTAGACCTCATGTCATACCTTATGCTGCAGCCATTGGATATTCCTTTGTTTTCCAGCATAATAATGCCAGACCGCATACAGCTCGTCTTGTGGAGAACATGCTCGAAGCTGAAACAATACAGCGTATGGAATGGCCAGCGTGCTCTCCTGGCCTTCGAACATGTTTCGGATATGCTCGGACGACGCATTGCTGCGAGACCAAGGCCTCCTTTTACTATCCGAGACTTGGAGATTGCACTTCTTGAGTAGTGGAACAGTATTCCCCAAAGTCTTATCGATAACATCATCGCATCCATGGAAAACAGGTGTGCAGCAGTCTTAGCTGTTCGAGGAGACCACATGCCATATTAAAAAGCGTGCATCATTTCTAAATAATACTTTTTTATCGTTTACATGTAACCAAATTGTTGCCCTAAATCATCTTTTCATGTTTTTTCCGTATTTTCAAAGAATTAAAGCTTAATTACAATATTTTTACGTCTTTTTTTCTGTATTGCGCATTGATACGCGTGTACTATCCATTTTATGCCACTACGTGGCTGTCTCGCGCGGATTTCTTAACTCCCTTGCTTGCTCCCCTAATTTTTTTGAGCAATGTATATATATATATATGTATGTGTATATATATACGTATATATTTATATACATGTATATATACATACATACATACATATATATATATATATGTATATGTATAATATATATATATAGATATGTTTGTATATATATATATATATATATATATATATATATATACACTGAAGTGCCACTGAATTAGGGATACCTGCCTAGTAACGAGTTGGGCCTCCTCTGGTCTTGATAACGGCTGCCAAACGACGAGGCATAGATTCAACAAGTTTCTGGAAACGTTCCACGGGAATGGCTTGCCAAATATTGGCTAAAGCTGTCCATAATTCAGTAAGGTTCTTTGGTGCTGTGTGATGGCCTTTCACGTCTTGTTCCAAAACATCCCAAAGATGCTCAATAGGATTTAAGTCTGGGCTTCTAGGTGGCCAATTCATGACAGAGAAGTCAGAGGAATGCTCATCCAACCAGCCAGTAGCCAACCGGGACTTGTGAGAGGTACAGTTGTCTTGCTGGAAAACTCCATTACCGTGCGGATAACAGAACAGAATAAACGGATGGAGGTGATCACCCAGCAACTCTACGTACCGAATTGCATTGAGGGAGGTTCGTACACGCACCAAAGATCCCAAACTGTGACACGAAAATACACCCCAGACCATGATTGAGCCACCATGCCCTGTACAGTTCCAGCCAGGCATGCAGGATCCATGGCTTCTGACGCCATATTCTCAGCCTCCCGTCGGCGTTAAGTAGTCGGAATCGAGACTCATCACTCCATGCTACTCGTTTCCAGTCCACTACACTCCAGTCTCTGTGCTCTCTTGCCCAGGCAAGACGTGCAGCCTGATGGCGAGTATAGAGCAATGGTACTCTCGTAAGTCGACGGCTCCCGAAACCCATACTGTGAACCGAGCGTTGCACAGTCCGTTTACTGACTGTACGACTGGCACCGTCACTAAACTGTTTGGTAATTTGAGCTAATGTTTGGCTTCGCTGGCTACGTACAATACGCCAGAGCCGTCTCTCACCACGCACTGTCAAGGCTAATTGTCCTTTGCAGTTTGCCCGATCGCTAGTTTTTTTTTTCCACCATCCATGTATTCTTGGTATACTCTTGACACTGTCGACCTTGAAAATCCTAGTTGTTTGACGATTTCGGAAATTGAATGGCCCATGCGTCGCGCACCTACGATTTCTCCGCGATCGAAGGCGTCTAAATCAGGCAGTTTACCCATACTGGCAACTCCAACATCTAATTCAGAACAACCACAGTACGCGCTGTATATGCAGTTACCACAGCGCCCTTACTTGCGCATACATGATGCGCAGCGCTACACAATTTGCATAGGCTTTGCTATCCCTAATTCAGTGACACTTCAGTGTAAATATATATATATATATATATATATATATATATATATATATATATATATATATATATATTTATATACATGTATATATACATACATACAAATATATATATATATATATATGTATATATATATATATATATATTCAGTCTTGGGATGCATGCTATCTCACCCCGTAAGGAAAAGGTTAAATGAACCAAGGAGACCCGTTTTAAATTTCCCTTTTTCATTTTATATAATACCTTATGTTTTAATTTTTAAATTTTAAACATAATGGTTGTAAAATGAGATGTCAAAATTGTGCAATTTCCATCTGCGTAAACTGATTTCGTGCTGATTTCTCTGAAATACTACAGCGTTTGCTTGATTTTATGGAATTTTTATTCGTAAATTCTAATACAAAAGGTATCAACACTATAGAAAAGTTGGGGTTATAAAAAATCCTTGACACTGGCATGTACAGCTAATGTACACTTGGAAGCTTAATCATTCAGCGGACGCGCACGTGTACAAAGTGTAACATTTTCGTAATTTCGAATGGTTTGTTTTTACATGGAAGCTTTGTATGTTCTAAGCAGTGTCTATGTAAAGCTACATCTTTCTAATGCAGGTCTGAATTTCTGACCCTTGTATTCCTTTCCATTCATTGTTAGTCGGGATTTATCCGTGGTAAATTAGCTAATATACTGGATTACAATACGACAAAATCAGGAGTTGATGTAGTCGATCAAATGTGCAGATATTACACGGTATCCCGCATATCACGAAAATGGACAATCTCATTGCTTTTAAAGTTTTTGGACATAATAGAAATCCATTCGCAAGTTGTCCTTAGATCCAATAAACCGGACAGTTTTGAAATATGGCGATTGTATCTGCATTCTTTCGCCTTTAATTATAAAAATATCTCAATATTATCAACATTTTATATCTTGCCATACAGCGCAGAATTATTATTTTCAATTCGGAAAAAAAAAGTTTATTACAAAAGGAATAATCAAGGTTGAAAGAGGCGTTGCACTTTGTGCCACGCGCACCTGCTGGTGTTTCAAAAATTGGCTGGGTTAAATAAGCTCTATCGAAAAATATTTCAGGTAGTCTCTTCTAACGAAGCTACCGCAGGTTATTAAGTTAGGATTAGTTATCGTTGCTGATCTCTTTTCTTTTCTTTTTTCTTTTGACGCATTTTGGTACTTTTCTGTTTAACTGTTTATTGCTACTGTGTTTGTTTGGAGCGCTGCCAAAATTATAACTCGCGACGCCGGACAATTTTTTTCTCTCCGGAGGACCATTATTAAGGAACATAATCCTAAGTTAAAATCTTAAGAATGTCATAAAATGTTTTAATGTATTCTTCACTGTATTATTTAAATTTTCGATAGTTTTACGCTTTTTTTTCAGTACTTTACTGAAAAATGATTCATGAAAAATGATTCATGTAATTTTTATCATTTGATTTTATGCTATTTTTATTTTCTCCGTTTTAGATTTCCTTATAAACACATTTATGTATTCTGTAATAACATATTCCTTTAAAACTAACCTCAGATTTTTATTGATTTACAAAGGACGAAACAAATTATGTGTAAGGATTAAACAATGCATAATACTATGACATGTTAAGTCCTTCCCAAAGTAATCCAGCCAGTACTCCAGTTATTGCTTCTGGTGACAGAAGCATACAAGAAATCAACAATACAATTTTAGCTATTTTAAATACAGGGTGTCCGGGCTAAAAGTATCCAAAAGTCATGACTTATTTTTACGGAACTACCCATTAGAATTTTTAAAAAATTATTTAAATTGAAAGAACTTCTCACCAAATTTTAATATCAATCATAGACTTCGATCATAGTATCATAGATTTTGATGGATGCACCTTTTCTAGCACACCAAACATCTAAATGGTAATCTAGTTCTCTCCATGTGTTTCGTAGCATATCAGGAGTTATTACACGAATTGCTTGAATGATACGCTTCTTTAACTCAGCCAGAGTTTCAATTTTTTGTTTATACACAACGGATTTAATGAATCCCCAGGCAAAAAAGTCTTATATCGCCTGATATGCTACGAAACCCTTGGAGAGAACTGGATTACCATTTAGACGTTAGTCGTGCTACAAAAGGTGCACACATCGAAATCTGTGATACTATGGCCGTCTGCACACGGAGCAACTCAAAAGAAACTGATAACTGACTCGAATCACAAACCAGTCCGTCTTGAGTCGTAACCTATGTAATTGAATGGAGCCACGCACACGGCGCAACTGGTTACAAACCCGTCGACCGGGTTTGTAACCAGTTGCGCCGTGTGCGTGGCTCCATTCAATTACATAGGTTACGACTCAAGACGGACTGGTTTGTGATTCGAGTCAGTTATCAGTTTCTTTTGAGTTGCCCCGTGTGCAGACGGCCTTAGATCGAAGTCTATGACTGATACTAAAGCTTAGTGTTCTTTCTATTTAAGTAATTTTATTTTTAATTCTAATGGGTAGTTCCGTAAAATTTAGTCATGACTTTTGGATGTCTTTTGCCCGGGCACCCGTTATTTATTTGCAGTATTGATTAACCGCAGTATTGATTAAGCTAGATGACAATACCATTCCACGGTGCAAATAAAATGATCAATTTGCCGTGAGTTATTCTTTAAGATGTGCTGATTATACAAACTAAAAAAATTAAAAATTTTAATAATTTTTTTTAAATGAAGAAAAAATAGGCCAAATAAGTTTGTTTGTTGAGTTAACACATTCAAGAATTCAGAGAAGAGTCTTATTTACGAGTAGATTTGTCATTAAGAACTCATCAAATACCACTTCTTCCTTTTAATTGCGAAAGGATTTAATTAGAGTATTAGATTTTCATTCGATTTTATGCTATTTATATCATCTAAAATTCAATTATCATCCCCAGAAAAACCTTTATCCGTTCTATAAGACCATATTCCTTTAAAATTCACTGCAGCTTTTTTTCTAAATTACAAAGGATTATTTTGAGGTGAAACGAATTTTCTGCAATCATTAAACAATGCTACGACAAGATAGTCCCTTCCCGATATAATCCAGTTATTGCTTTTGGCGACAGAAGCAAGCAAGCAAGAAACAATAAAACTGAAGCGATTTGAAATATTTAATGAGATTGAATAAGCTAGATGGGAATACCAAAGAAAGCGATCAATTAGGCGTGAGAATCCCATCTAGATTTGCCATTAAGAGCTCATCAAATACCACCTCTTCCTTTTAATTGCGAAAGGATTAATTAGAGCTCCTCGAAAATGCGGCTCATTCTTTCTGTGTATGACATTAAACTTATCTGTCTGAGTGCTTATGATACGGTGTTAGGAGCGAAGCATTCCATTAAAACGGAATGCTTGGTGACGGCAGGAAAAAGTATCTCCTGGAAATCCTTTATGTGGAAGAATATTACAGACATCAAATATTCCTCGCTGTTCATTAATGGGGAAGCTTCCATTTATCTCGCTTTACTTGCATTTTTGATTATGGTAATCTTTATCGTAACGTTATTTTGAATTCGAACAGTGCTTGATTAGTATCATCTACAATGCGAGGGAAATGTCTTTAAAAAAGTCGTGTTATAATTTCAAAAATTTTTATGCTTAGAAAATCGCCAAGATAAACTCGCCTGAGGGTAGTGTGCATCATATAAATATCATATGCAATTCTAACAGGACTAATTATATTTACAAATATTCTTAGAAAAGTATTATTATAAAGCAATTATTAAGTAAAATTTTAACGCCAGTAATAGATATAATTATAAAGCTGTTTTTAGATACAATTTTAAGGCTTTTATGTATTCACTGAAGGAATTATAATGTCGCTATTTTTTTCAATGCAGCAGGTGCTTTTGTCTTTCGAGATTGGTCCATTCTACACCACGGAATTGTTGGTTGCTTGTAATGGAAGAACCATATAGGTGAACCAACATCAAAACCAGGTGCCACAACATTAAAGACAGAGCACCCCCAGGGACGACATCTGTAAGGATCCCTTCCTCCCACCTCAAGAAACCCCACGAAGCAACTTTCCAGCCCGCAGATTTAGTGTGTCAATACCCGTGGTAAACACGTGGTGCTTGTCTGGACACTCACCGTATCCCGACGCGCTAACTCTTAGGATATCACATACTGTTGGTAATAATACGAGGGGCGGAACCTTAACATTTAGCTTACGGGGCCCATTTTTCTGATTCCTTCTTTAGAACGTGAAATTTCAAACCCCCTTTGTACGAACGGCCATTATATACATATATATATATACACTGAAGTGCCACTGAATTAGGGATACCTACCTAGTAACGAGTTGGGCCTCCTCTGGCCTTGATAAAGGCTGCCACACGACGAGGCATAGATTCAACAAGTTTCTGGAAACGTTCCACGGGAATGGCTTGCCAAATATTGGTTAAAGCTGTCCATAATTCAGTAAGGTTCTTTGGTGCTGTGTGATGGACTTTCACGCCTTGTTCCAAAACATCCCAAAGATGCTCAATAGGATTTAAGGATGGAGGTGATTACCCAGCAACTCTACGTACTGAATTGCATTGAGGGAGGTTGGTACACGCACCAAAGATCCCAAACTGTGCCACGAAAAAACACCCCAGACCATGATTGAGCCACCATGCCCTTGTACAGTTCCAGCCAGGCATGCAGGATCCATGGCTTCATGAGCCTGACGCCATATTTTCAGCCTCCCGTCGGCGTTAAGTAGTCGGAATCGAGACTCATCACTCCATGCTACTCGTTTCCAGTCCTCTACACTCCAGTCTCTGTACTCTCTTGCCCAGGCAAGACGTGCAGCCCGATGACGAGTATAGAGCAATGGTACTCTCGTAGGTCGACGGCTCCCGAAACCCATACGGTGAAGCGAGAGTTGCACAGTCCGTTTACTGACTGTACGACTGGCACCGTGTTTAAACTGGGTGATAATTTGAGCTAATGTTTGGCTTCGCTGGCTACGTACAATACGCCTGAGCCGTCTCTCACCACGCACTGTCAAGGCTAATTGTCCTTTGCAGTTTGCCCGATCGCTAGTTTTTTTTTCCACCATCCATGTATTCTTGGTATACTCTTGACACAGTCGACCTTGAAAATCCTAGCTGTCTGACGATTTCGGAAATTGAATGGCCCATGCGTCGCGCACCTACGATTTGTCCGCGATCGAAGGCGTCTAAATCAGGCAGTTTACCCATACTGGCAATTCCAACAACTAATTCAGAACAACCACAGTACGCGCTATATATGCAGTTACCACAGCGCCCTCACTTGCGCATACATGATGTGCAGCGCTACACAATTTGCATAGGCTTTGCTATCCCTAATTCAGTGGCACTTCAGTGTATATATATATATATATATATATATATATATATATATATATATATATATATATATATATATATATATATATATAATTATTTTTAATAAATTGGATGATCAATGTATACAATTGATGTAAAAAATAAAATATTTATAAAAAAATCTTAAGGGGTATTTTTATAGACAAAATAATGTAGAAGAAAATATTCAAATTGAATCTAATAAGACATACTAAAGATATAGTACAGTTTGAGGAACATATCTTTTACTGTATTTTAATATTTTTTTGGATAATGTCCAATCGTCTGCCACTTTAGCAAGAAAAAATATTATTTTTTGTCTATTTAGTTGTTATGCACGTGACGATAAATTTATATAAAAAGAAATCACGTGATCAGCATTTAATAAATTAAATTCTAAAAATTAATCTTTAAAATTTCACCAAAAATCAGAAAATAGAGGTAAAGATTCGAAAAAGTTATCATTTTAAAGGAACTTTTATGGTCTTTCTTGTGATACAAATTTTATAACCCCCAAATTATTATTTTAAATGCAAACTTAAAAAAAAGTTACTACAACAGCTTAAAAATTTAATTTAAAAAAATCTAAGAGGAATTTTTAAAAAATCTGTCTTAGTGCACCCCTACACTATAAGAAGAATCGTCATGCAAAATTTCAGCCCTTTAAGTCCAGAGCGTTTGGTCTGTGCATTGTACGTATGTCAGTCAGTGAGTCAGTTACGGAACTTTTATATATATATATATATATATATATATATATATATATATATATATATATATATATATATATATATATATATATACATGTATCTATATATATATATATATATATATATATATATATATATATACATATATATATATACATACATATATATATATATATATATATATATATATATATATATATATATATATATATATATATATATGTACATATACATATATAGGTATGTATGTTGTGATATCGGCAGCCCCTTTTCTTTACAAGTAATGAACTTGATTATTTACCCCACATGTGCCGTCCTAAGAACTCGAAGGAGCGTTAATAGGAAGGACAGAATAATGATTTTTCCGTTTCAGAGAACATCTGTTGCAGATAAACCTGACATTGCGGCGACTGCCCTGTAATTTGGTGGCAGTCATGTGATTGATGATCGACAAATGGGGAACCTCTCCCTGACAGTGTAGGCGTTTCTGATGGGCGCCTAATTGACAGCTTGGGTTCGAACGGCACGAGCAGAAGTGACCGAACGAATCCGGAAGTAAGGAGCATTAAAGAATTCTCTGGAATATTCCAGGCTCTCGAGCGGAGATGATAAAAGGCTGGCTGCCTTTTGTCTCGGGGGACTTGCTAGACCGACATCTTTGGAGTGCGGACGAGTCTGTGAAGGCTAAGGCCTTCTATTCTCTTGAGAGATTGCACGGGTTTGTTCTGGTTTGAAACAGAGACCGTGGGCAATATGATTTTTGGCTTGTGTTAGCCAGGGAATTGATGTATTGAATATTGTCTTGTAAATATCAAGGTTTAATAAAACCTTTATTTTGTAAATATTGTAAGCAAGTCTCAGTTTCGAATTATTTCAGTTTCGTGTTTTAACTTGTTTCATCAATTTTTAAGTCGCTATGGGCCACGTCCTCATAATGTATATATATATATGTATATATATATATATATATATATATATATATATATATATATATATATATATATATATATGTGTGTGTGTGTGTGTGTGTGTGTGTGTGTGTGTATATATTCATTCGTAGGCCCGTCTTCTTGGGATACATGCTATCCCACCCCATAAGGAAAAGGTTAATAGTGGCAACACTGTTATAGAGCCACCACGCAGTAGAACCCATGAAAGCAGTTTTTACCACACGTACGTCACAGACCTGCCTTATCTCAGAGTGCATGAGCTCTCCCCTCAAACATCACACGCATGCACAGTGACAGGATGAACAGAGCCATGCTTAAGTTACCAGTCTATCGTACGAAATAATTTGTATCGTACTGATGGAAAAGGTTTGTGCGCACACTGTGGCTGATGTGTTTGCTCTTGGGAAGTGGTCTATAGTCCCCCATATTCCTCGGACTTAAGTCTGTGACTTTGATCTCATTAACAAAGTAAAAGAACAGCTCCGTAGATTCCACCAGAGGTTCTACAGGCAGTAGACCGCTCCATTTAAAGGATCAACAAATCAGGTGCTATCAACGGCATCCTGCAACTTCCACGACGTTAGCAACGGGTGCTAAACAATGCCCGTTATTACTTTGAAGGGCTATAAAAGTTTCGCCCCTGTATCTCTTCTGTATATTTTTACATACCTAGTTGCCATTAATAAAGTTCCTATGTAGTGCATAAATTACAAAAAACACTACAGCATAAGGTAGGTGTCCCAAATATCGCGTACTCTAACTTTTTTCGACATTTCATCCACCTTTTAATTTCTGATTAGGCTGGAAACTCAAAGAACATCCCTAAGAACTATTTCCTTTGGTATCCTGAGATCAACCGGCCCCAAAACCAGTGCCAGTTTAAGTTATGTAGTTAAATTGGAAAATCTGAAATTTCCAGTGATCTCCAGAGCGGTTCCTAATATCGCCTACCTCTGTTCCTCTTACCGCCTACCAGGCGAAATTAGAAGCACCTGTTAAAAGGCGTTGTTAGCAAAGTCTCTGTTTAATGCACTTTCAAATGGTATAAGCAAAATTAGAATTTGGATGCACCTACCAGTGAATATATATATATATATATATATATATATATATATATATATATATATATATATATATATATATATATATTCACTGGATTCTGATTCTTTGGAGCCAAAATTTACGAAGACAACAGCCAAAACAACTTCAGACGCCATATAGTTTCTGTTGTCAGTGATGAGAGCGTTGTCGTTATCGCCGCTGTTCGTACAAACTCAGAGCTTAGAAGTTACTGTATTTTCTCATAAACAGCGCGAATCATGCTTTAGAAACACGAGTAGGCGATATTAGGCACAGAGGCGATATTTGGAACACTCCCCCTACCTTACAAAGTTTATACGTATAGTGTATGTATTGGAGTACAAAAGACTGGTGCGCTTCGGAAAAACCTGAAAAACCGGAAATTGTTGGGAAAATGAAATTTGCGATAAATGGTCACGGAAAAATCAAAGAACATACGCAATTTTCCTTGAAAACTTGGAGCATATTTTTTTTTTACTTCAAATTCATGTGGCTTCACTGTGACCTCGTGTAAATTATTTTATTACTTTGATTTTGAGCTAAATATTCCTGCATTGTCATTTGACTGCCAGGAAATAAATTTATCTCTATATATCCAAGCAATGACAAAAATTCGATTTTCACAAATACCATACCCTTTTCATTCAAGGTCAAAACAT
The DNA here is from genome assembly GCA_907164885.2 of Dolomedes plantarius. Taxonomy (NCBI): domain Eukaryota; kingdom Metazoa; phylum Arthropoda; class Arachnida; order Araneae; family Dolomedidae; genus Dolomedes; species Dolomedes plantarius. Next base: position 168,050,801 of record OU015490.1, read on the forward strand.
ATCAGATCATATTTTATCGTTGCAAATGCACCATTAAAGTTTGGATTTTGTCAAAATGCGTACTCACATGTTCGGTTGTATTGTTGTTTAACATATCTCTTCTGCATTTGTTGTATGATCAGGTAAAATTCATAATATTATATAACATGCATGAAAATGTCATATTACAGTAAGTTATATTATCAGTAGGTTGTATGATACGTACTGATGTATATAATATATTAGGACGTTATATATAATATATAATAAATCAGTTCGTTACATATAATCTATATATATATATATATATATAAAACAGTTCCGTAACTGACTGACTGACAGATAACGCACAGGCCAAACCTCAGGACCTAAAGGGCTGAAAGTTTGCATGGCGATTCTTCTTATAGTGTAGGGGTGCACTAAGAGAAATTTTTGAAAAGTTCTTATATTTTTTTAACTAAATTTTTAAGCTGTTTTTGTAACATTCTTTAAAGTCTGCATTTAAAATAATGATGTGGGGATTATAAAATTTATATCACGAGAAAGATTCTAAAAATTCCTTTAAAATGAAATCTTTTTTGAATCTTTACCTCCATTTTCTGATTTTTGGTGAATTTTTAAATATTCATTTTTAGAATTTAATTTATTAAATGCCGATCACGTTGTTTCTTTTCTTTTTGTGATACTTTAAATTAATTTTTCGTCACGTGCATAACAACGAAATAAATTGACAAAAAAATTATTAAAATACGGTAAAAGATAAAAATTTAACCACTAGACTAATTGATATGGAAGCTTTTTAAGAATTAGTATGTTTTAAATTAGTATGTTTTATGGATATTAAACATAAAAATTATTAAACATAATAATTACTGTTGTATTTAATTTGAATATTTTCTTCTACATTGTTTTGTCTTTAAAAATATCCGTTACAATTTTTTTATAAATATATTTTTTGGGGGGTTTGTGGCGGGTCAGTGGTACAGCGCGCTGGTTTTCGGGGCGGAGGGTGCTCGGATCGAATCCCGGCGTCGCGCCACGAAAAATGCCTCCGTTCATGTCGTCCCTTCATAGGGGGTAATACTGTCCGCCTATATGGTGCCCCCACTATAAAATGGGCATTAAAATTGCGGCGTAGTATAGGCGAATATTTGACGACAAGTGCCTCCACATTGGGAAAAAAAAATTTTAATTTCTACATACATTGACCGTTGTATTTAATTTGAATGTACTCTGTATCGAAGCACGGGTATTCAGCTGGTATATAATATATGAGTACGTTATATTATATATAATATAACATCTTATGTGCTGATTTTTTTTTTTTTTACTAGAAGCATGAATCTCTTAGTACGATCATTCTAAGTTTAAATCAATTTCATAGAATTTGTGTTTGCTTAATTTTTTAGAATACATTAAAAAAAATCGAAATAAACGTGTTATTCAAAGTGGAGAATTTTTCTCAAATTTTGCATTTAATAAATAGTTTTTAAATCGATATGAATTATACTTATCATGTGCAGACCTACAACAACTAAATTTTTTTGACTACCAACAGTGATCAAAGCTCTACCGGTCTGCGCGGCGAGACAAATGGTCTTGCTGCCAAGAGAGGGCGTTTCATAAACTGATCTAACCTAAACAAACTGGCTATGAATTTTTTTTTTTGGTTGTTCAAATGAAATATTCAAATCAAACAGGTAATAAATGAATGTTTCAAAATACGATATGATTTATTCTTCAATTCTCAAATATTAATTCAATTATAATATAAAAGGTTCCCACCTATATCCGTTACATCCCCGTTAACTTCTAATAGGTGACAGCTTAGGCCATAAAGTTGGTGCCTAGGTATAGTAAAAAGGCTATGCGCTACTCGATGAGGCGGCTTACAACGCCTATCGGTAATTTTTGATCTATCGGTAAATTTTGGATTTAGGGTTTTTATCTCAAAAACGGTACAAGATACGGGGAAAAAGTTAATTACAAAGTTGTTCAACATCATTGATTTAGTAAGAAAAGACACCTTGCGCATATTAATATTTAAAACAGAATGTAAAAATTGAGCATTTGTTTGGTCGTGATTTTCGACACTATGGCGTGAGACGCGAACGAAGCTCGAAGAGACCACCTCACAAAGGTGCAGAGTGCAGATGTGTATAGTGGCTAATGGAGAGCCTTCAGCAACATTAATAAAGGATCCTGAAGATAGGGAAGTGTCTAAGCTTCTCTCTTCCACTCTTTATGACATGACAATTTTCGAAATCGTGACCAAACAAATGTTCATTTTCTACATTCTGTTTTAAGTACTAATGTGAGCAAGATGTCTTTTCTTACTAAATCGATGATGATAAACAACTTTGTAATTGAAATTTTTCCCGTATCTGGTACCGTTTTTGAGATAAAAGCGCTAATTCCAAAATTTGCCGATAGATGCCGTTGTAAGTTGTCTCATCGAGTAGCGGATAGCCTTTTTACTATACCTAGACACCAATTTTATGGCCTAAGATGTCACAGTTTAGAAGTTAAGGGGGGTGTAACGGATATAGGTGGGAACCCTGTATGTATTTAAACTAGAACTACCAAAAATTGAAATATATCTATAATACCCCTGTGAAAAAAAACAATTAATAGGGTATGGGGAACTTTAGTATTAAAACACCATGATTTACAGCCATTAAAGGTTCCGGTACAATTAAGGCGATATACATAGGGCTCTAAAACAAAACTCATGGCGCAACAGTCCGTGTAGACCAGGGGTCGGCAACGCGGTGCTAGCGGGCACCACGATGCCCGCGAAACAATTTTAAAGTGCCCGCCATTCAACTATCTGAGTTTTAGATATTTGAACAACAAACGCTCTTAGTTGTAACGAATAATTTTCGCAAAAAAATTAAAAATCGTAAAACCGTAAAAATTAAAAACTGAGCAGACTGCTCTCAAGACAGTGTCGCTCTCCCCTAGCTTTGAGTCAGCTTCGTTTTCCTGCTCTTAAATTGAACTCTCTTTGGGCGTTGACATGTGTGAATCTTTGTTTTCCAATATGAAATACTTAAAATCAAAGTCCTGGTCAAGCCTCACTAACCCTCATTCGGACCAGTACCCGAGAACTGGAAATTCAACTTATGTGCCACATTACAACGACTTGGCCGGAGATTTTAAATGTCAAATATCGCATTTATTATCTATTTTAAGATTGTTTTGTTTAAATTGAAATTTGAATTTATGTACAGGGTGTCCAGCGAAGAAGTACCTGATTTCAAATTGAAAAATCTCAAAAACAAAGATCCGTAGAAGAATGCAACAAACGGTATGTTTATCGTGAAAGCTGTAAGAATTTTATACACTAATTTTCGAAATAGTTACAAAAGCTGCTAACAGAGGGCGCTGTTAGCAGCTTTTAGCAATAGAGCCGCAGGCATGGATTGAACTCCATATTCCCCGGACCTGAGTCCTTGTGACTATTTGAACCATCCCATCACGCTGGGGGAGCTTCAGTCGGCGATCTATGTGGCAGTTGAATCAATTTCTGTTGAGAAACTACAGGGTATGATGGCAAATTTTATTGCGCCTCCTCTATAGAGCGAATGGTGGACATTTTGAAAAGATTGTGATGTAGTGTTGCATAGACTACAAGTTTATATAAGCATGCTGATACGAGTTGTACAGCGCCATCTGTTAGCAGCTTTTGTAACTATTTCGAAAATTAGTGTATAAAATTCCTATAGCTTTCAAGATAAAAATACCGTTTGTTGCATTCTTCTACAGATCTTTGTTCTCGAGATTTTTCAATTTGAAATCAGGTACTTCTTTGCTGGACACCCTGTATTAGAAATTTATATCGCATTAACGTATTTATGTTTAAAAATTAACCTCCCTCCTCCTCTTCTTCATCCAGTGGAGCCCGAACTCCTGCATTTCTGAAATATGCCCTCCTAGTGAAAAAGGTTGCCGACCCCTGGTGCAGACCAAGGCCGATGGTGCCCATCTCCGCTTTCTGGACCGTAGGCTTGGGATGCCATACAGCCTACGTCTCGGTCAGTGGTCAACCTGCCGCGGGACCCCCAGAGTTAGTTCCCAAGCATGCTTGGTCCTCATTTTGTCGACCCACTCAAGGGATGAAAGGCTGAGTCGACCTTGCCGAGTAGCAGGATCGAACCCTGGATCTGTGGTGGGGGAGATTGAAGCTTTTAACCACTGCGCTACCGGGTGTCACTTAAGGCTCTACTAAGTATTTAAGTAGCAACATAAAAGTAGGTAAAAGTAGGTAAAAAGTACAACATAAAAGTAGGTAATAGCCGCATTCAACACGTTTTCTTTATCCCAGTTAGTATATAATATCTGTTGTTTAGATTTTAAACATATGCCTATGATCAAATCTTAAAAAATGGTGAAATTTTGATCATTTTTTAAAGTATCAAAGTGGTCTTTTCCCTCCTACTCCAGTTTGTTCATATGTGCTTAGACGCAATTAGTTCAGATGAGAAGAAACAAACTATAAAAAAAATTAGCCTGCTAATTGAAAAAGATTTCACGTGTGGTATTGATTCAAACCTACTAACCAACGAAAATAGAAACAGATAAATTAATATGAATAAACAACTAGATATAACGATCATTTTTTGATATAGTCTGTTTGTTATTCAGTTTATCTCTACTTCTCTCCTATATGACAGCTTTAAACAGAAATTCTGGAAGGTGTGGAATAGGGCATAATATAAATGTTCGGTTCAGAAGTTATGAACAAAATTGTAATATTTAAGTAATTTCAAGTTAGGCTTCCCCGAATGGCCAAGTTGAATATGAAAAGCCTCCACATTGATTTTACTTCAATTTCTATATTTTTTTAAAACTTCCCAATTATTGTTTATATGGGTTATGAAAAATGATACAAGCAACAAAAATGCGATGTCACAGAAACCTTATAAAGTTCAATTGCCCCCCAAAGTTAAAAATTATCTTTCATTGAGACGATAAACTTAAGCCAAAGTCACAAAGGTTGTTATTAAATATTCTGGTGAATCTTCTAATTATTTTAAGTAATTATAAGTTAGTCTTCCTCGAATGGCCAAGTTAAATATGAAAAGCCTCCACTTTGATTTTACTTCAATTTCTATAATTTTTAAAACTTCCCAATAAGTGTTTATATGGGTTATCAAAAATGATGCAAGCAACAAAAATGCGATATAACAGAAACCTTAGAAACTTCAGTTGAAACCAAAGTTAAAAATTTTATTTCATTGAGACAATAAACGTAAGCCAAAGTCACAAATGTTGTTATTAAATAGTCTGCTGATTCTTGTAATTTTTTTAAGTAATTATAAGTTAGTCCTCCCGAATGTCCAAATTGAATATGAGAATTCTCCACTTTGATTTTACTTCAGTTTCTATAATTTTTAAAACTTTCCAATTAGTGTGTATATGGGTTATCAAAATTGATGCAAGCAACAAAAAAGCGATGTAACAGAAACCTTAGAAACTTCAATTGTCCCCCAAAGTTAAAAATTATCTTTCATTGAGACAATAAACGTAAGCCAAAGTCACAAAGGGTTTTTGTTAAATAGTCCGCTGATTCTTTTAATTGATGTTATTCCTAAAGGCATTTTTCACGTCTTATTCCACCCTACTGTCTTTTAACAATCGTAGAAAACCTTTGAGTTTCTTTCCGCTGAAGAATTTCTGTGCGAAATGGAACAATTCGATAAAATCCTTAAATCGATTTTCCCCTATTTTCTGCAATATTTTCTTTATAAACAGAACATTATTGTAGTAAAGCGCTTTTAAATAAAAAGCTGGCTTTATTACATGTTTGCGATAAAAGTCGGAATCAAATTTAACGCCGACAAAAAATTATAGAGTTGAGTGGAGTAATTTAGGACGTAGCCTGTTGCAAGACAGTTTTATGAGCTTTGAAGATGGGAAGGTCTGAGATGGAGACACAGATAAAGTGACGGAACCAAAAGATGACGTTATGTTACAAAAGTCCTTTATGTTAGATTTATGGCAGTACGGTTTGGAAAGTGGCCATTTTGAAAACCTTGGGTGGTCGCAAGGGCAGGCAGTGAGGGCTTAAATGTTTTGAGTTAAGAAGCCAATGAGAAGGTGAGAGAGGGAGTACAGCAAATGAAAAGTTTACGGTGTCCGGATTGGCTGATTGAAGTTTATGAGAAGGTGGAGTCATAAGTATGAAAGAGGATTAAAATAATATATAGAAGGAGTTTGAAAAAAAGAGAGAGAGTCTGGATCGGGGAGACTGTAGGTCCCCATCTCCAGCACGACTTAAAAAGTTAAACTTTAAGTGGACTTGAGGGTTCCACGTAAACCGGTTACGGCGACTGCGAGACTGCGTTGACTAAGTGAAATAGAGAAGTCCGCACCCAGATTGCAGCCGAGACCAAGAGACTCAGCTTCCGTGCCACAGCCGAGAAGTTACACGACGAGAAGAGCCCAGCGTCCCGTTTCACGACGTGAAGAGATACCCAGCGCCAGTGCAAATATAGTGAAGGTACGCGCCAAGGAAAGCCCGGCTACAATTATCGACTGAGAGAAAGTGGTTATTCACCGTGAAAGAAATAGAGTTAGCCCCCTGCCCGGTGTAGCAGCGTGACCCCTGACCCTAGGCGAGGCGAGAAGGCCAAGATAGCCACGAGAGAGTTGATGTAAAGCAATTTGGGTGAGTGTTAAATCTCAGATTTGATTTGTTCAGTTCCACTTCCAGCTAAGTAAATTTAGTTTTTCGTGAGGAAGGAGTTTTTTAGTGAGAAGGTGTTTAGTGTTGAACTAATAGTAAAGTTTATTTGTTCTTGCGCTCGGGTCGCTCCCTAACCTTGGCAAAGTAATTATAAAATATAATTTGTGTAAGATAAAAATATTATTGTGCATTGATTTCGGAAAATGAAAGATTCTTTTTGTTACATGTAAATATTAAGTGTTTTCTTATGTTAAACTTTTTAGTTTCTCTAAATTGAAAGTTGTTGATGTTAATGTACATAATCTAAAATTGAGAATAGTGTATTGGTTTTTGTTCGGTTGCTAAGCATGACATCCAGAGCTTTGGGTTGTTTTCAAGAAAATAAATATTAAACACAACGCACCCAAATAAATCCTAAGAAAAATAAATACATAGTACTAACCAAAATAAATTTACGATACGCGCCCAATTGACTTAAAAACTGGATGTAGCAACACGACAATTATCTGAAAAGCAAATAATGATGTTTACAAGAGAATTTTTTTTTAAACTTTATTACGCACATCTATGCCATTAGCTATCAGAATACATATTAAAAAGTCAACTTGGCGACTTGTACTTAGAGCAAATTATCCGATTTATTTTAAGGTCTTAAGACGGGGAAACTTTTCAAGTGCAAACTAATGAACTCATTAATTCAACGCCCTGTTTGTTCTTCATTATGCATGCGGAATTAAGATTATGTATCTTCGGGGCTTTTAGAATAAGCTTGACGTGGAAATGTCAAAAATATAAGACGCCGGACTTAATCCCTGAAAACAAATATTTCACCGAAAGAATAACATCATAGAAAGAGGAATATTGATGGTGCAAAATGTATTATCTTGTATTAGAATCGCTTTCACACGCATACAGCATCTCAAATGTCTAAGAGAGCGCTCAGATGTCAGAGGGATGTTTCAGAATGAAAGCTTTGGAGCTATTTGTAGACCTTTGACGAGCAGTTAATTATTTTCGTGAGGTCAAGGTTCATGCTCATTGGGCATTCATTAGCTTAACATTATCAAAGGGAGCGTTCATCAAACTCTTGCATAACGATCAGTTTGTAGGTTTTATTATGTTTCATTGATGACGATAAAGCTAATTACAGTTTTACTCTCTGGTAAGTATGTGTTTTTCCGAATCATATAAAGATTAAGTAATGAACACTATTAAGCCATGACGAAAAAGAAAAATAACCTTAATAATTCGCTACAAATAATTTTATACTAAATATAAATAGTATTTCCTTTCCTAGATTATTTTTATTAGGTGTAAGTACTAATAAAAATAATCTAGGATTATTTTTGTTAGGATAATAAAATTATTTTTACTAGGATAATAAAAATAATCTAATCTATTCGTGTTTTCTTAAGGCTATTAAGCCATACATTCAAGCATAAGTGTATAAACTTTGTTTATACAGTGAGAGAGGATAAAAAAGGGCGCAGAATTATCCATGCTAATAAAAGAACAGAAGTGCATGGATAATTAGAAATCGCGGATAATACAAAAAGTTGTACTCATGTGCTGGAAAAATAAAATTATTCAGGGATTTTAACTCCATATACAGGATGTCCGGGCTAAAGGTATGCAAAAGTTATGACTTATTATTACGGAACTACCCATTAGAATTTAAAAACTATTATTTAAATAGAAAGAACATCTCGCCAAGTTTTAATATCAATCATAGATTTCTACCATAGTATCATAGATTTCGATGTGTGCCCCTGTTATAGCACGACAAAGGTCTAAATGGTAATCCAGTTCTCTCTAAGTGTTTCGGGCATTTCAGGCGTTATTAAACTATTTTGCTTGTGGATAATTTAAATCCGTTGTGTATAGACAAAAAATTGAAACTGTGGATGAGTTAAAGAAGCGTATCATTCAAGCAATTCGTGTAATAACTCCTGATATGCTACGAACACTTGGAGAGAACTGGATTACCATTTAGACGTTTGTTGTGCTTTAAAAGGTTCACACATCGAAATCTATGATACTATGATCGAAGTCTATGACTAATATTAAAACTTGGTGAGAAGTTCTTTCTATTTAAATGTTTTTTTTTTATTTTAATGGGTAGTTCCGTAAAAATAAGTCATGACTTTTGAATTCCTTTAGCCCGGACATCCTGTATTGTTTTAAAACAACGTTTCATTTTTCCCCAGGTAAAGGTGTAAGATATACACAAGATTCGATTCACAAGAATCGAACTTTTGAGTGAATGAATTAAAGAAGCTGCTTTAGATATGCTAATTTCTGCATACGCGCTTAGTATAAATACCATGCAGCGTCATTAATTAAAAAAAGGTGGTTAAGGTTGAAAAGGTGTTATCCTGCGCTAGTGCTTAGCAGGCCCAAAGTTTACGTGGCAGTACTGCTGGTTTGACTCTCCGCTGGGTTGTGAGTATTCGAAATGTGTATTTCTAGTGAATGATAATATATATATTCCGTACAAGTAGTACGTATGCTTATTGCTGTAAAAGCCAATTATATATGTGCAACGAATGCAATAAACATTGTTTCATGTATAAACTGTGTTTGTATAAAATACAAATAGAGTTCCCCTTAGTATTTACTCTATACTGGCGCCCGAAAGTTTATATATACCCTGGTTGTTCTCGTTACATTTATAACGAACAACATAATTGAAATTAAAAACTGTGTACTGTGTACTTATATTGATAAAATTGTTGCAAGTACTTATATACTATTTAAAAATGAGTGTTGTAGAACAAAACCCTGCTGGAAATTTTCCTCGGGTAATTATGGTTCAGCAAATTGCGCTATTCGAAGCCACATTCAATGGCGGCCCCTCAAGCCAATTCCTAAAGAAAATTGAGCATTACTTTCAGCAACAATGCACCCCAGAGGGGGATAAACTTAAAATTGCTCTAGCCGCTTTAAGAGGTAGTGCATATCAGTGGTACACGTGTATGCAAAGCAGTAATCTGATTTTTGACTATTCGTCATTCAAGCAACAGTTTCTTAGCGTTTTTCCAAAGACCTTTAATCAAAGTGAAATTGAAGCGGAAATTTATTCGCTAAGGCAACGGGAAGGTCAGTCTGCGTTAGATTTTGCAATGGAAAAGATTTCCAAGTGTGAGGAATATTTAGAAGGAATGACGGAAGCGGTAATCTTAAAAATAGTTATCCAACGTTTGAAGCCAAGTGTTCAAGATTTTTTAGATAATCAAACTATTTCAAGCAAGGTTTCCCTCCTTCAAGCTTTAGCTAAATATGACAATAGGCATTTCTTCGCTACCCCTGACCGTCACCCAGGTATGAGAAGTTTTATACACCCGCGCGAAAATTTTTCGCGAGTTTCAAACCAGCAGCGTAAGCAGTATCGTGGGCGAAATAATAGAAGCACACGGCGTTATAATGAAATTAGTGCTCTTAAAGTAAATAATATGCAAGCACCTTACTTGCACTGGCAAGTTGATTCACATGATATGGTTCAACCTGTTGAAACTGTGTAGTCAAATGTATTAACTTGTCCGAGCAGTAATCGTTATTTTGAGAATAGTGAAAGTCAGGGTATTTTTGTGGCTTATAAAGAAAGTGAGTCTAGCTGGAATAATGCGGCAATTCCAGTACAAATTTCTGAAAATAGTGCCGATACTAATGCTAGTGGTTTAGAAAATAAATCATCTGACACTTCTATTAATGCTATACCTGATATTATTAATGCTATACCTGATATTTTAGATGATATTCACACATCTGTTAATGAAGGAAATTTAGTAGATGACGAAGTATGCGTTACGGAAGTTAGTGAATACTTATTAGTTGACGACAATAAAAATTCTTCAAACGATAGTAGGAACTCGCTAGGTAATGATGATATTATTTCAAGTTTCCATCCGAATGAGGATGCTGTAGGCCAGGTTGATAATATGGTTTTAAATAAAGTACATGAAGACCATACTGAGAGTCAGGATGAAAAGTTGACACAGAGTTATACTGTAAGTAATTTAGCTGATGCTTCGGAAGTTATAGACGTAGTTTGCGTTAAAACGCACCAGTACGAAAAGCTTAATCTTCCTAAAACTGAAGCAGTGTTAAAGAATTTAAATGATAACGATTCTGATGTCGCAAGTTTCAAAGAGACTTTTTCGTCAAAAGGGGATAAAACTAAAGTTAAGGGGGATAAAAAACGTGAAAAAGCGTCTTCAGGTTCCAGCATTAAAACTGCAAATACTGAAGTAATTAAGGCGGTAAACAAGAAGTCGCATAAGCACCAATACCAAAAACAGAGTCAGTTTGTTGAAAAACATGACACAAGTAGAGAGATAAAGCCAGTAACTAAACACGTTGGTGCGGCGTATAAATTTGACAAAATAGAATCTGCATTAAAATCTAATACCGATACAAGCAAAAGTACGAAGAAAAGTAAGGTGTGCACTACAAAAACTCTATCAAAGGATACACATAAGGTACACAAGGTTATGAAAAGGATAGATGACAATTCTAAAGCTCCTTTGCATAAGTACAGGAAACGCAAGATATCAGCCGCCCAGCAAGGTTGGCCTCCTCGGAAGAGACCTCCTGTCCATCGTCAAGCCGGACCAGCGCCACAGGACCAACGCCCTGGTGCACGAAGGATGCCCACACGGTCAACGAATCCCTTTACTAGGACTGCGACCATTAAGAGAGGTTCCACGGATTGGACAGACTGGTGCAAGGAAGTTGCTGCATTCATGGGGAACAAGTCTTGTATCAACTTTCTTATTCTACCTCCCACCCTTTAATAAAACCGAACCAAATTGGTTTGAAATTCCCCATTCTATATACTGTGTAAACATTTTGAGGGGAAGGGGTGAGCCACGAAAAAAAAACGGCATACTGTTGTTTTATAAATTTTTGAAGGGGACATGTAGGGAATAGAAAAAAATACATACTGCATAATATAATAATTAACTAACTAACATACTAACTTCACAAAACATAACGCATTATGATTGGGGAAGAGCAGATACAAACAGTCAAGAAATGTCATGCTGTGCAATTGTGTTGTCACTTTTAACTAAAACAGATTTTTTAGGGCGCAGTTGGCCAGCCCAGTATCCGCAACTCTGCAAATCCACTGTGTGATGGTGTCACCTGGACCCTTCGGGGTTAGTTTTGTAAAATGGTAGTGGCGTTTTTCCTCCACACAACGTGTGGAAGGTTTTTTTGACTTTGCCACCCATTATGTAAAAAGTCAGACCAGCACGGGTTTTCAATTAGTTAACTGAAGCAGTTCAGACCTCAGTTACCTAATCTTTTTTTCGAGGGAGGCCAGTGTAAGGTATACACAAGATTCGATTCACAAGAATCGAACTTTTGAGTGAATGAATTAAAGAAGCTGCTTTAGATATGCTAATTTCGGCATACGCGCTTAGTATAAATACCATGCAGCGTCATTAATTAAAAAAGGTGGTTAAGGTTGAAAAGGTGTTATCCTGCGCTAGTGCTTAGCAGGCCCAAAGTTTACGTGGCAGTACTGCTGGTTTGACTCTCCGCTGGGTTGTGAGTATTCGAAATGTGTATTTCTAGTGAATGATAATATATATATTCCGTACAAGTAGTACGTATGCTTATTGCTGTAAAAGCCAATTATATATGTGCAACGAATGCAATAAACATTGTTTCATGTATAAACTGTGTTTGTTTCAAATTCAAATAGAGTGCCACTTCAAATTATATACACCCAAGTCTGGGTAGAAGTGAAGCTATTTTCTCTATAAAGGCTGATAAATTTCTTCGTTTGTAATACATGTTGACATTCTTCCAAGTTCTTTACACGCACTAAATCTTCGGACAATAACTGAAATCGAGAACTTTCTGAGACTGCGTTTTCAGTTCAGTAAAAACCACCACTCTTAAATCTTGGTCAATATATACGACCAGTCTGGCCACGTCTCTTGTCAGCCACCGCAAGAGATTGCTTAGGAATCACCTTCATCCCCGATTTTCTAATAAATATTCCCATGACAGACATAAAAGAATCGGATAACTGAGTACTGGCAATAGCGTCCTTTACACGTACGCTCTTTCCCGCGTGAAATCACAATCCCGCGCGATTGAGTGCACGTGTGAAGGTCTCGGAGAGGAAGGGAAAGCTGCTTTGGAGCAGACTGCAAGTTTTCCCGCGCGCAATCCCGTACGCTCCAAGCACTCGCGAAAGAGCGTACATCTAAAGGGCGCTATTATATACAGTAGCGTAGTTGCTCCATACAGAACTTTTAAATTAGGAACAATGACTAACTCTATCTCGACAGTTTCTTCTGCCATGGATGAATGTTGCTTATCGCACTTGGGTACTTCCTATAAACTTCCATCAGTCTTCAAACACTATATCTTCATTTCATAGAAGATAGTAAAGAGATTTAATCAAATTTCTAATGGGTTGAGTTATGAAAACTATGGCTATCTTTTCTAACTCTAGAAATTCCTAATCGAATTTCAAAAGTTAATTGATTATATTCTAACTAGCTGAATATCCGTGCTTCGCTATGGAGTACATTCAAATTAAATACAACGGTGAATGTATGCAATTAATGCCAAATATATATATATATATATATATATATATATATATATATATATATATCCCCAAGTCTGTGGGACAGGATAGCCGTGCGGTGATTTAAATTAAATTAACTATTATAATCTACTCTAACATTTAATGAATGCTTATTTACAAAAATATTTATAAAGAAGCGTCGTTAATTAATAACATATAGGCTAATGAATAAAGAGTCGTCTTCTGCTATCAGACAAACTCGTCATAGTTTGTCCATCGTCTACTCGCTGGCCGGGTTTGCCAGATCTCTTCTTCTTTAGTTGAACTGGAGAGGCGCAAATGGATAAAAGAGATTTCCTTTTAAAGGAATTTTTATGATCTTTCTCGTGAAATAAATTTTATAACCCTCAGAATATTATTTTAAATGCAAACTTAAAAAAAGTTACAAAGGCAGCATAAAAATTTAATTTTAAAAAAATTTAAGAAGAATTTTTCAAAAATCTTTCTTAGTGCACCCCTACACTATAAGAAAAATCGACATGAAAAATTTCAGCCCTTCAGGTCTAGCGGTTTGGTCTGTGCGTTATCTGACAGTCAGTCACGGAAATGTTTATTAAATACAGATGATTGTCTTATACTGTGAGTTAGAGCTAAAAATTTATCTGAGAAATCTTTTGATTTTCTGCTTCCTTAATTATTAATGAACAAATTTACCCGATAGTTTCTTCGTTTGTAATATACTCAATAGTTTCTTGTTTTCATTTCAATTAATCAAAAAAAAACATTCCCCATTAAAGCAGAAAATTATTTTTCCCTATTTGTCTGGATAGTTAGTTCTCGAACTCAAAAAAAAGAAAATATTTTCTTGCAACTTGCTTCTTGGGAACATATCTTAAATGCTAATTGTTTGGTGAATTGAGTTGTGAGAAGTGAGGCTACAATTACAGAAATATGCAAAGCTTTTCCAACATCCATTATATAAAAAAATACTGTATCAGACAAATAAATTCATCGCACTTAACGTAAAGTTGTTCCTAGTTTTCAGCTTAAGTAATAGGTCACTTACATCTCTAAATTCTCCCACAATTTTCTGAAAACTTCTTGCCAGATCTACCACAATACGTACGCTAATCTTTCATGTCAGTTGAAAACTAGATTTTTAATACTCGTTATTGTAAAAGAATTCCTTCTATTTTGTAATGAAAAGTAATAAAATACATTCTGTGAGCTACCTTAGATGAAATAAATTTTCCTCACTGCCCTACAAAGTCAAAAGAACACAACAGATGCACTTCATATTTAATTACATTTGAAAAGAAGTAAAAAATGTACAAAAAATAATAATTCGGTTATCCAAATTTCAAAATATTATATCAGAAAATATGCAACATTATTAAATTTCATTTTGATTTATTCAAATCATTATAGCATTCATTATATTAAAAAAAACACTGTATCAAAACAAATTAATTCATCACACTTAACGTAAAGTTGTTCCTAGTTGTCAGCTTAAGTAACAGGTCACTTACGTCTCTAAACTTACGTAGATAACGTACTCTACGCTACGTTAATCGTTTATGTCAGTTGAAAAGTAGATTTTTAATGCTCGTTATTCTAAAAAATTCCTTCTATTTTATAATAAAAAGTAATAAAATACATTTTGTGTGCTACCTTACATGAAAAATATTTTCCTCACTGCCATACAAAGCCAAAAGAACAAATCAGACGTACCTCATATTTAATTACATTTGAAAGAATTAAAAAAATGTAGAAAAAATTAATTCGACTAGCTAAATTTCAAAATATTATATCAGAAAATATGCAACATTATTAAATTTCATTTTGATTCATGCAAAGCACCGTCAGCTAAAAATAATTTTTACTATAAAATTTTGAGGGGAAAAAATGTAAAATAACTTCAAAAGACGTTCTACTACCCCTAAAACAAAAGAATATCTCATTATTTTCCCAGAAAATTCCACCAGCACGGAATAAGAAAGTTCAGTTTTCCATTTAGTGTATGCAAATTAAATTCTCTGACTTTTTGGAGATAGTTATTCTGTTACACACCGTCACTTAACAGTTTGATGACTTTCTACGAAATTCATTTTCTTTGCTTTTCCTATTATGTAAGGCATAGTTATTTCCAGTCACGCAGAAAGTAGTCACATTCCCTGCAAATTCTCAGCATGCATCTTTTAATAGTTAAGAGTTCAATTCCGTTTGTTTGAAACAGAATTTTTACTTCTCATTTTCTTGTGAAGTGTTCGATAAAATAGCTTATAATGAATATAGTATTTTCGTGTACATTTTAAAAACGTAATATTAGACTATTTTTTTTATAAATCACATGTCATAGTTATAAAACTATTTTCTTAAGACATCAGTGAACATTTAAAACTTGTAAGTAAACATAATTGTACATTACTGTTGTTGTTATTGTGGCTGTTTCTCATGCCCCCCTGGCCGAAAGTTTTCCAGACCAGGTCCATATTGGCTTGTAGGCTTAAGGGTGTAGCTACGGTTTGTAATGATCGGAGTCCGAATGAGCCAGGTGCTGCCAAAATATTAACGAACCACCCCCAGGGGTGACATAGGGGGGGATTGTACCTTCTAGCAACCTCTCTGACCTCATAGAGGTACTTTCCGGTCTACCGACATAACGTGCCCATACCCAGCCTAGACACGGAGGTATTTAGTGGCACTTATCGAGATTCGATCCAAGCACACTTTGCCCTGAAAGCCGACGCGCTATCACTAGGCTACCTCTTGCCATTTGCAGTGTGTGTATATATATATACTGGTGTAAGAAATTAAGAGAATTTGCAGACTTGTTCGATTATCTCTGTAGAAGAACTACTGTACCGATTTTAATGAAATTTGATATGTACATACATTGATACAATGCAAAACAAATAATCATTCAATAATTGTAATACACACGCATGATCGTGCATAACACTCGTTGGAGTCGGAAGGTATGAAACAGCGGTTGCAGAATAAACAAAAAAAATGGGTTAATAGATCGGTAAATAGGGGGTATGGTCCCCTCTTACAGATATACAGGTCTCGCAGCGTGATTTCATACTTGAAATAAGGCAGTTTATCATTTCCTGGGGCAATTGGTCCCACTCGTTCAGCAACGCTGTTTTCATTCCCTGGATGGTTCTCGGAGGGGGGGTTGCGAGTTGAAATTGCCCTCCCCAGAGCATCCCAGACATGCTCTATAGCAGCGGTCGGCAACAGGCGGACCTCGGTCCGGATACGGACCGCAGAAGGTCGAAACCTGGACCGCCAAATATTGTTAAATAACTTACCTACCTATTCAGTTTAATTAATATTTTTATATAACTAGTTTTAGTAGGTAGATACATAGCTGTTGTTATGCTGTGCTGTGTAGCACAAGATAGTGCGTTAGAGTGCGAGGGTGCGGGTGGGAGGGAGCGTAGTGGCCGGCATGTTTCGACCCGTCATTAGTTATTAGGTAGTTGCATTGCGATCTTGTGAGGAGCATTCGTTCATTTGTGTTATAATTTGTCGTGTACTAAAATGTTTCTAACCTACATCAATATGGATCCTAAAAAGGGAAAAGTTGACAGTGAAATTAGGAATTTTTTGACTGAGTGGATTGAGCAATATTGTTTTACGCTGCCTGATAGGACTAAACCGGTTCCAGTTTGCCTCATATACAACAAAACTGTCAAAAGCGACACTACGAAACAACTCATCGGCAGTTCCACAAACCTTTCCTCTTGGCAGTGAAGCTCGTAAAGAAAAACTCCAAGCATATCTAACTTCTTACAAAAAACGCACGGCCTTGCTAGTTTGCTGAATGAGCGAGCAAATAAAATCCGCAGAAGCAGCATTGCGTGTGTGCTGGACGCTTAATGAACATCAGAAGCCATTTTCAGACTCTGAGATAGTAAAAGAATGCATGTTAGAAGTGACCACGGCACTTTTTGAAGAGAAAAAGGATATTGTGGCCGCAATTTAAGGTATTCCATTGCCGGCAAGAAGTAATACAAGAAGAACCGAAATTTTAGCTGCTGACAACAAAAGTAGTTTGCTCGAACTTCTGCAGAAGGCACTTTGCTACGCCATAGCACTTGATAAATCATGTGACATTCTTGATGATGAATAAATGCCTATTTTCGTGAAATTTTTTGACATTGAAAGTAAAGAGTTCAGGGAAGAATTGCTATCAATATTGCCGTTTAAAGGTAAGACTCGCAGAGAAGACTTTTGATGAATTCAAGACTTTTGATGAATTCATAACAAAATCAAATAATTGTTGTGATAAAAGGGTGCCCCTTTCAAGTGACGGGGCCCCAGCGATGATTGGCAAAGAAAAAGGATTAGTAAAGAGAATCAGGGATAAGAATGCAGGCCTAATATCTTATCAGTGCATAAGTCACCAGACAGTCCTTTGTGGAAAACTTAGTGCTACTCTGAAAGAAGTAATGGACAGCTTGGTCAAGTTGATCAATTTTATGAGGTCTCGTTCTGCTCTTCAGCACCGACAGTTCAAGGAGTTTCTTTCTGAATGTGATTCGGCGTATTCTGACTTACTGCAACACAACAATGTTCGTTGCTAAGTAAAGGTCAAGTTATTGAAAGTTTCTGGCAAATAAAAGAACAAGTAACCTTCTTCTTGCAAAACTTGGATACGCAGGAAGCAAGGAATCACTTGGAGTTCATAACAAACGAGCGCAATATGCTAGCTGTGGCTTTCCTGAAAGACATTCTGAAATATTTAAATGTGCTCAATACCGAGTTACAAGGAAATGGAAAATTAATATGTGATCTGATACAAAGTGTGTCTGCTTTCCGTCGCAAGCTGGATATCTTTGAAAAAGATATTGCGAGTCAAGAATTTATTCATTTCCCAACATGCGTAAACCCAGTGGCGCACAAAGGATTTTTTCTTGGGGGGCGAGATGAACCGATAAAGATATTTATAATGCATGGGGGGACCGAGATGAACGGATAAAAATATTTATAATGCAAAATCAATATTCATAATGCAATTTCCATTTCTTTGTGGGGGGTGGCAGGGCCCCTTCCCCCCCCCCGGGTGCGCCACTCTGTAAACCAAACTGTAAAAAACTGGCTCAAGTGAAATTTCCCGCATTGTAAGTATTATGAGTTCTTTTCTGGACCTCGATGAACATTTTTAATAGTATCTGGACCCCACTTAAAATTACTTGTCGACCCCTGCTCTATAGGGTTAAGGTCCTGAGATCTCGCTGGCCAATCCATCCGGCGAATATCCTCACTGTCCAGAAATTCGTTGACCAGAAGAGTTCTATGTGGCCTCACGTTATCGTCCATTAAAATGAACTTAGGGCCAACTGCACCCCTGAAAATGCGAACATAGGGCTCCAAGACCTCATCCCTATACCTCACACCAGTCACAGTGCCTCTTTCAAAGACATGGAGAGGTGTGCGGACATCCAACATGATGCCTGCCCAGACCATTAAACCTCCTCCGCCATAATGGTCGATTTCGCGGACATTGGAGGGTAGGTAGAGGTTCTCTGGTTCTCTCCATATGAACGTACGGCGAGAATCGGTGTTTAGGCTGAACCGGGAGTCAACAGAGAAGAGAATGGTCGCCCATTGATCCATACTCCAATCTCTATGCTCTCGCACCATGATAAACGGATTCTCCTGTTCGTAGAAGTGAGCGGGACTCAAACAGCAGGTATTCTTGCAAACAACCCTTTCTCATAAAGTCTTTTGGAAACAGTCACCCTTGATACACGGGTTCCTGTGGTTGCATACAAGTGACGAGAGAGCTGAGAAGCTGTAGCACTTCTGTTACGCCTCGCTATAATAGACTAATGGCGATCTTCTGTGGCCGTCGTGGCTCTTGGACGACCTTGCCCAGGCTTTCTCTCGATGGATCCGGTATCCTGGAACTGTTTCCATAAGCAACACACAGCGTTGGGCGTTAAATTGAACTCTCTACAAATTTGGACTTGAGATTGGCCTGCTTCTAGCCTCCCCACATTTCGCCACCTCATTCCATAATCTAAACGTTGGTGGTTACTCATTTTTACTGTTACAATTTGAAATTAACCGATTGCTGCAAAAAAACACCAAGAATTAACCCTTTTTTTGTTTATTCTGCAACCGTTGTTTCATGCCTTCCGACTCCAACGAGTGTTACGCACGATCATGCGTGTGTATTACAATTATTGAAAGGTTATTTGTTTTGTATTGTATCAATGTACAAATAAATGTACAAATACATATCAAATTTCATTAAAATCTGTACAGTAGTTCTAGATATAATCGATCAAGTCTGCAAATTCTCTTAATTTCTTACACCAGTGTATATATATATATATATATATATATATATATATATATATATATATATATATATATATATATATATATATATATATATATATATGTATATATATCTAATATATAAAAATGAATGTTTGTATCTCTGTAATTGTATAGAAATCCACAGTTTAGGAGCAACGATCGTGAAATTTTACATACAGGCGTCTTTAAAAACAGCCGAGGGTCTGAAGAACTTCAAAAATCAACATTAATTACCGTTGATTTTTAATTAATAAAAAACCAACAATTTGTAAGCTGTTACACTTTGTGAAATCACTCCTCTGAATATGGCGTCCACTTTAGGGTTAGCTGACAAACAGCGAGCGAAAAGATAAAAATAAATAAAATCAAAAAGTTTCAAGTTATATATTAAACCAGAATAATAAATGAAAATAATAATCTTTCAAGTCAGATTTTATACTCTAAAATAAATCGGATCCAACGGCATATTGACACTCTCACACGCGATGGAAAATTCGAATCAACCACGCTAAGTGTCACGATCTTTTTTAATCGCTACTGCAATCCCCCTAGCTTATGTCATTGTGTCTATTGAAGAGTTAAAGACTATGCTTATATCCTGCTAACTTATTTCTCACTTAAAACTCCTCTTAATCCATAAATGTATGTATATTCACCAACCCATAGCAATTTTCCAAAAAACTCATTGCGTATATTCTTACTTTACTCATCACTTTTGTGTATAATCGTGGCGTAGTCGTTAAAACGCTTCATTTGGTACCCCGTAAGACTCGGGTTCGAGTACGAGATCGTGCAATTTTTTGCTAAACCTGTATTTTCAGCTTTTTTATGAAGGCTTTTTTATTTCAGCTTTTATTTTATTATTTTTTTAATTATTATCTTTATTTTTTAAATTATTATTATTATTTTATTTTATTATTTTTTAAAATTATTTTTATTTTATTTTTTTTTCAGCTTTTTTATGATGAAAGACCGAATATAGCTGAAATCTGAGGAGTTTATTATGCATTTATATATTTTTAATTGGTTTTCATATTATTAATGTGTATAACATTTCGTATGCTTTTTTTTCTATGTTATTTATACTGTGTTTAGTTTTTTAATGGATTTTGGTAGGTTTATTATAAATTTATATATTTTATGTTTTACTTTCCAGAATTTTTTGCTCCAATGATAAAGGCTAAATCTTTTCTATGTTATTTATACTGTGTTTAGTTTTAAAATTGATTTTGGGTAACAAACATTCATCAATAATTTATTTCTGGACATTGTATTGCTAACAATTAGGATAACCAAGAATTTTTGAAGGGTGCGATTCTCGATTCACAAATGAGCAATAGATGGCGCCACTATTTTAAACTTTTAGTATTCCATAAACCAACGCCTTCTAAACGTTCGTTTAGGAGGTGTTCCTAAACGAACGGTACATTCAAATTAAATACAATGTCAGTGTATGCAATTAATGCCAATATATATATATATATATATATATAATAAATACGACGATCAATGTATACGATTGATGTAAAAAAAACAAAAAATATATTAATAAAAAAAATCGTAAGGGATATTTTTATAGACAAAATAATGTAGAAGAAAATATTCAAATTAAATCTCATAGGACATACTAAAGAATATAGTACAGTTAATGTAGTACAGTTTCAGGAACATATCTTTTACTTTATTTTAATATTTTTTTTTAATAATGTCCAATCGTCTGCCGCATTATCAAGAAAAAAGTCTCCGAACTATTATCTTTTATTGACAATCCAGAGAAACGCAAAATATTTTTCGATAACTTTTTTTACATCGTACAGTCTGCTGACAGATTTATCTAACAAAGGCTTTAAGGCAATCGGCACAGTGTGAGATTCCAGAAGGGGACAATGTTCTCTTAAAACAGCAAAAGAAATATCGAAATTTCAACGTGGAGAGTTTGATTACCGATGCGATGGAGAAGTTTATATGTGCCATTGGAACGATAGTTTTGTTGTAACTATTACATCAAATTTTATCACTCACGAACCATTAGGAAGAGCAAAAAGATATGTCCGAGCTAAAATAAAAGTTGATTTTCCTTAACCTTACATTATAAAATTATATAATAAAGGAATGAGTGGAGTACACCTGTTGGACCGACTTCCTGGAAGTTATCGACCAAAGTTACGCAGCAAAATATGGTACTTTATTCCTTGATCATAGTGTGGCATGTAAAGGGTTAAATTCTAAAAATTAATCTTTAAAAATTCACCAAAAATTATAAAATGGAGGTAAAGATTCGAAAAAGATTTCATATTAAAGGAATTTTTATGATCTTTTTCGTGATATAAATTTTATAACCCTCAAATTATTATTATTTTAAATGCAAACTTTAAAAAAGTTACTAAAACAACTCAAAAATTTAATTTTAAAAAAATCTAAGAATTTTTCAAAAATCTTTCTTAGTGCACTCCTACACTATAAGAAGAATCGCCATGCAAAATTTCAGCCCTTTTATTTCCCGCGGTTTGGTCTGTACGTTGTATGTCTGTCAGTCAATTAGTCAGTCAGTCAGTTAGTTACGGAACTGTTATATATATATATATATATATATATATTATTATTACTATCTTTATATCGTAACGTTAACTTCATGCGCACGCATTATTTTCCTATGCTTTTTTATTATTATCTTTATAATAGCGTAATTTTCATATGATTTTAAACAACAATAATTTTTTACTGGCATTCAATTCGCTGTTAAAACTTTATATTTACACCCTATTTAAAAGAAGTAGGGTGTAAATTTTTCAAAGAGGCTGTTTCAACACCCAACTTCAAAGAAGTAGGGTGTAAATTGTAGGGTAGAAAGTTGGTAAAATCAAAACTTTGCGCAATGTATTTAATTTCTCGATTAAAAGTAGTTTTTTTTCTAAAAATTAATTTATTTCGCTTGAAAAGCTAAATATTTTATGCACGCGGTTTATATTATTATTACTATTTTTATATCATAAAGTTAACTTCATACGCGAGCATTATTTTCATATGCTTTTTTTATTATTATCTTTAATAACAACTATCGTTTTATTCATATTATGTTGGTTTTTTATTAATTAAAAATTAAGGGTAATTAATTTCGATTCCGGAAGTTCTTATTATCTTTATTTTCATATGCTTTTTCATTTACGAATTATTCAAATGTTGGTTAAAAAACTTATGTAATTTATACATTTGAGTGAGTTTAATTATTGTAATTAATAAATTTATATTTCTAGAGAGGATGTTTCAGGTTTTAGTGGTACTATCATGAAAGGCTGAATCTACCAAAATTCTGAGGAGTTTATTATGGAGAGAAAAGGAATTTGATATGTAGAGGATGTTTATAGGAGTTTAATGTGGAGAGGAGTTGAATGGTTTGCAGCCCTCAATCAAACACTTCATTTTTTAAGAGGCAACGCTAGAGTCATATCATGGTTCTATTGGAAATTTCAGCTAAACCTGTAATTTCAGCTTCTTTTTTTGCCCAAATGATAAAAGGCTAAATCTAGCTGAATTCTGAGGAGTTTATTATAATTTTATATATTTTTTTATTGGGTTTTCATTTTATTCATGTGTATAAGATTTCACATGTTTTTTTCTATGTTATTTATAACGTGTTTAGTTTTAAATTAATTTTAGTTAGCAAACATTAGACAATTTGACATTTTTACTTTTCAGATTTTAGTGCTTCAATGATGAAAGGCTGAAATTCCTGAATTCTGAGATGTGTATAACATTTCACATATACTCTTTCTATGTTATTTATACTGTGTTGATTTTGGTTAACAAATATTGTTAAAATCCCGGGCAATGCCGGGTACTTCAGCTAGTATGTATATATATGAATATATATGTGTATATATATGTATATATATATATATATATATATATATATATATATATATATGTATATATATATAAATATATATATGTATATATATATATATATATATGTATATATATATATATGTATATATATATATATATGTATATATATATATATATATATATATATATATATATATATATATATATATATATATATATATATATATATATATATATATACCGGGTTCTCATAAAGAAACTTTTCCGATATATGGACATCTAGCGGCCGTTCCGTTCATCCTATGGAGCTGAGATTTCAGATATAGTTATTCAGAATTATGAGCTCGGGATTCTGAGAACGGCAACACAGTGAGGCTCACGATTACGGTTATAAGTATAGAAACACGAAATTTTCAAATGGCAACGCCCACTTTTTCCTGCCGCAAAATGCACAGCGTATGCGAGAACCCTAAAAAGCGCTGGAACGGTACGTGTATCACAAAAAAACGGACACGTTTTGCACGCACAAAAAAATAGGTCTGCGAACGGCCAACAAAGACACGATCGGGGCTCACGGGGGAAATTTGCATATGACAGAGGCTAGAAACCAGTCACAGAACGCCGTTCACCAGATATTCAGCGTAGAAAACCGATAAAAAGCTCTCTGATCGTGTTTTTGTTAGCCATTCGCAGAGCTGTTTATTTGTGCGTGCATAACGCGTCCGTTTTTTGTGATACACATACCGTTCCAACGCTCTTTATGGTTTTCACATGCGCTGATCATTTTGCGATGGGAAAATGGGTTTTGCCATTTGAAAATTTCAAATTTCTATACCTGTAACCGTAACCGTGAGCGCCACTTGGTTGCCGTTCACAGAATCCCGAGCTCATACCTCTGAATTACTATATCCGAAATCTCCTTTCGATCGGTTGACCGCCCGGTATATATATGTATATGTATATATATAAATGTATATGTATGTATATATATATGTGTGTGTGTGTGTGTGTGTGTGTGTATGTATACTGCATTGCTAATAACAGTATGTGCATATCTAATATTAAAATTCCTTACATTAGTAAGGTAGATGAACTGCTCGTACCCTCCGTGATCCCTACAAACCCCACTAAGGGACTTTTTGGCCTACAAATTTTACGATCCCATATCCGTTGTAGACACAAGGGCATTCAGTGGTGCTTGTCGGAATTATGTTTGAGCACCCTCAGTACGGAATTCCGAAGCTCTAACTAGTACTAAGGTAACCTGATCCAACTTATTTGTAAGTTTTAAAAGTGTTAAGCCTAATTTTGTAAATTTCATGAACGTTATATGTTTGGAAAACTCAACGCCCTTTTCTAATTATTATATTAATTTCTAATTTTTTTTTATTTTTTATATACAACTAAATGTTTGCAGATATAAATGAAAAAGAGCTGTAATATATGTAGAATGTTGCGCCACTTTTGGTATTTTGAATTTAAAAAAAGGGCTAACATTTTTACGCTCTATGAATGAAGCAAATATTTACGATTTTAACTAAGCTTGATCCTAGTGCGTGAAATGCATACTATAAGGGGATGGTGGACATTAGAAAACAATTTTTGAAATTTTTCCTCAGAGATATGAAATTTTGCACACGTATTCATTAAAGCATAACTATATCAAACATCTTATAAAATTTTATAAATAATTAAAATTTTGTTTATTATATTTTAAAAATTGAAATTTTTATTATGTTTTTTAAAATGCTCCTTGCGATCCCATTTTTTACGTCCCCCCTTAATTTTGTATTTATATTACTTCTAAATTCAATTTGAACAGAGTTATGTATTATTTTGTGCTTTCGTCGAATAGTTAATTTTTAGGAAATATTTTTATGCTTGTACTTTCAATTTTCTTGAATTTTTTGTACTTTTCTACACTTAAGTTAAACTTTGATATTCTTAATGATGTCGAAACCGGAAATGGATACATAACTTTATTTTAACCTTTTCCTTACGGGGTGGGTTAGCATGTATCCCAAGAATACGGGTCCAAGAATGAATATATATATATATATATATATATATATATATATATATATATATATATATATATATATATATATAATTAATATATATATATATATATATATATATATATATATATTATATATATATATATATATATATATATATATATATATTATATATATATATACATATATATATATATACATATGTATATACATAAATATATATATACATACATATATATATATATATATAACCCCCTTAATGGCCATTCTTACAAAGGGGTATGAAATTTCCCGTTCTAAAGAGGGAATCGAAAAAATGGGCCCCGTAAGCTAAAGGTTAATATATAAGAGGAGTCTTTGTTATAAATTTTATAAAATTTCGTCAAAAATTGTGACGCAAGGAGCATTTCAAAGACTTACAAATCTGGAAATGACTCATTTCCATAAAAAGCCATTTAAAAGATATTTTTTTTCACCTACCTTTAATATTTACTTTTCTAAAGCCATCAAGTTTTCATTTTACTTTCCATTATATATTTTAAATGCATTTTATTCCAACATTTACATATTTTTAAAATATTAATACACCTCAAAAAATTTCCAATTTTTGTTCCACTTTTGGTAATTTGAAAGTCTACCATCCCTATAAACAAAAGTCCCTACATTGCGGGTAAAAGAAATTCGCACTTGACATTTTAAATTCAGCTAATAATATGTTATTTTTAAAATGATAAAACTTTAATGTGACGGAAAAAAAATTCCAACATATATTCTCCATTATGGTTTTGACCTTGGTTGTTTGATCTTATTACAAGCTACATATCACAAGTTTCAAATAAATCCGTCGAAAGTAAAAAAGAGTTTTGAAGTCCTCTGTTTTCCTGATTAGGTTATTTTCTTTTAGCTTGACTGGAGGAAATAATACTGCTTTATTTTTCGTCAAATAGAAATTGTTGTTGTTACTCATGCCCTCTGGCCGGATAAGTCCTAACTTGATCCACAAGTCTGCAGGGCTAAGAGATGCTTCTCCGGTACAGCACGTGACAAATAGGAGTAAATTAGATTTCTTATCTCCCAATAATTAGTTTTTAAATCGTAGTTCCACCTTAACTGATAAAGTTGGCTTGACTGTACATGGTGCAGCTTAATTGTTTCACAAAATAGGTGGAAATATGCTAAATCAGGTTTCCTAGTTTCCTGGTATATATTTCATTTGAATTCATTAAAACTTTATAAAGTTATTACTTAATTTTTTATATTTTATTTTTGCCTTTACATGCTCTAAATTTGTAATAATATATTTTATTGTTATAATATGTTTGTTTCCTTTAAGTATTAATTTTTTATATTTTATTTTTGCCTTATGTGCACTAAATTTGTGATAATATATTTTATTGTTGTAATATGTTTGTTTCGTTTAAGTATTAATCTTTTATATTTTATTTTCTCCTTTATGTGCTCAAATTTTGTAATAATATATTTTATTGTTGTAATATGTTTGTTTCGTTTAAGTATTATTTTTTTATATTTTATTTTTGCCTTATGTGCACTAAATTTGTAATAATATATTTTATTGTTATAATATGTTTGTTTCCTTTAAGTATTAATTTTTTATATTTTATTTTTGCCTTATGTGCACTAAATTTGTGATAATATATTTTATTGTTGTAATATGTTTGTTTCGTTTAAGTATTAATCTTTTATATTTTATTTTTTCCTTTATGTGCTCAAATTTTGTAATAATATATTTTATTGTTGTAATATGTTTGTTTCGTTTAAGTATTATTTTTTTATATTTTATTTTTGCCTTATGTGCACTAAATTTGTAATAATATATTTTATTGTTATAATATGTTTGTTTCCTTTAAGTATTAATTTTTTATATTTTATTTTTGCCTTATGTGCACTAAATTTGTGATAATATATTTTATTGTTGTAATATGTTTGTTTCGTTTAAGTATTAACTTTTTACCATTTTTTTTCCTTTATGTGCTCTAAATTTGTAATAACATATTTTACTGTTATAATATGTTTGTTTCGTTTAAGTATTAATTTTTTATATTTTATTTTTGCCTTTGCATACTCTAAATTTGTAATAATATATGTTATTGTTATAATATGTTTGTTTCGTTTAAGTATTAATGTTTTATATTTTATTTTTGCCTTTATGTGCTCAAATTTTGTAATAATATATTTTATTATTGTAATACAGGGTGTCCCATAAATACCACCCAAACCCGCACAGCCAGATTCCTCGTTGGGAGTACATAAAAAATGCCCAAAGAACTATACCTGTACGACCCATAGTTTTCGAGAAAAATACGAAAAACGAAGTATGACGTCACATCCGGTGCAAGGGAAAAAAACACTTTATTTGACACATCAACAGCAGTAATTGCAAATATTTATAAAGGCAGATGTTCAAAGTGTCCGCCGTGCATATCGAGGCAGGGATGAGAGCGCCGTGATACGCTTCCCGTATTTCTGTTGTCCAGGCTGCGGATGACTTTGGCATCGGGAGGACGGCGTGACGGATATCGACGGGCATATTCCCTAGCAGTTCGAAAGGCATTTCCATTACATTGGCTGATGGTCAAATACATGTCGCAATATTCACCAACGGAATACATGATCTCCATGCGAAGAATACCGGTAGATGAAAGATACAGCCTTTTAAATACGAGTTAAGCGGCGTCTTAACGTTATTCCACGGCGCGCATACATGACGCGATATGCGAGGCTAACATTTTGAACATTATCGTTGGAAAAGATATGCAAATACTGCTGTTGATGTGTCAAATAAAGTGTTTTTTCCTTGCACCGGATGTGACGTCATACTTTGTTTTTCGTATTTTTCTCGAAAACTATGGGTCGTACAGGTACACTTCTTTCGGTATTCTTTATGTACTCCCAACGAGGTATCTGGCTGTGCAGAGTTTGGGCGGTATTTATGGGACACACTGTATGTTTCTTTTGTATAAGTATTAATGTTATGTGCTGAGCATAGAAAAGAAAAATCTTCCCTTCGGCAATGTATAACAATGGATTAGACGAATGAATAAATATATAAATAAATATATATATATATATATATATATATATATATATATATATATATATATATATATGTGTGTGTGTGTGTGTGTGTGTGTGTGTGTGTGTGTGTGTGTAAGTAATGAAACTGTACGGGGTGTAGTCGAAGTGGCTGGAAGTGGCTGGGATGAAGAAGAACTAAATTGAATCCATACCAGACGGAAGAGGCAACTGGTTCATAACATAGTCTTTCCGACGCAGTTTCGTGACTGGCTGTACAATTGAGGATTTCAGGATTTCACATTTGGACGGATACATCGCTCGGCTAGCGGGGACGGGGATCGCCAGCGCATTTTGACAGCCACGCAATTACATCGTTAATGCATGGAAACAGACACACAAAAGCTGCGAAGGGACGCTCAGATCTCGAAAAGGTAGAGGAGCGCTGAACTTTAATTGATCTAAACTCATCACCTGACTATGAGGCGTCATATGACGTAATCATCGAAAGTTCTATAATCTTATATAACTGTTATATAACGTGTCAGCGCGTGGCTTTATGGGAAAAACTAATAGATTACTTTGGTTGGATATAGGTCAAATTCAGAAATGAGGGACGGTGTTCTGTTGCGATAAGATGAACGAATTTTGAACAGACGTGTTAATGAAAACGAAAAGGTGTGAAATTTATTTCATATACACTCCTGGCCACCCAAATTGCAACACCAAGAAAGACAAGAGATATCACAACAAAATTTATTTTGTAGATAACATATTGACCAAGTATCAAATGATTAAATTTATAGACTTCTGTGAAGTGTGGTTCCTGCCAACATCAGTAGCCAGAGTAGCCGCCATTGTTGGAGATCACCGCTGCCACACGCCTCGGCATTGACTCAAGGAGACTTTGGATGAGTTCTTGGGGTACAGCAGACCAAGCAGCTTCCACACGTTGCCAAAGTTGATCTGCTGTGGCAGCTGGGGATGGAATCTGGGTCAATCGTAGAGAAACCATGGACCACATGTTTTCTATCGGCGAAAGATCCGGAGAGCGAGACGGCCAGGGAAGCAATTCAATCTGGCGATTGACGAAGAACCGTTGGACAATACGTGCCACGTGTGGTCGCTCATTATCCTGTTAAAATATGACTGTGGGCAAGCCCTGATGGTAAGGAAGGACAACTGGCTCCTACACCTCGGAGATGTAGCGCTGACTGTTTAAAGTACCGGCAATGCGTACTAGAGGTGTGCGAGAGTGATATCCAATACCGCCTCATACCATAATACCCGGTGCAGGACCAATGTGGCGGTGCATAACGCAGCTGTTCAGCATCCTCTCTTCACGGTGTCTCCAGACTCGAATGCGACCATCGTGGTGTTGCAGTCAGAAGCGTGACTCGTCAGTAAAGACAATTTCATTCCATTCTGCAGTCCACATCCTTCTGTCATCGCACCATTGGCGGCGGAGACATCTGTGGTTCTGCGTCAAGGGTAGACAAAGCAATGGACGTCTTGCAGACAGACCACTCTGTTGTAAACGGCGTCGAATGGTACGCGCAGACACTGGATGATGCGTTACAGATTGCATGTGCTGTGCTATGGTTCGTGATGTGACTGAGCGATCCGTCACTGCCATGCGCACAATTTCCCTGTCATCACGTGAAGTGGTGCGCTGAGGTGGATGCGATCGAACACGCCGGTCAGTCGTACTCTCCTGCATCCAACGATCGCATATCCGCATTACAGTTGTTTGGTTTCGTCCAACACGACTACCGATTTCCCTGAAAGATAATCTACAATCTCGGTAGGCCACTATCCTTCCTCTGTCGAACTCGGATACTTGATCAAAAGATGATCGCTGTTTTCGACGAGGCATAATTGATCGTTTTTTTAAAAAAACCACAAGAAAAACACAATTGCCGAACTTGAAATCGTCGAAATCTCCAAGCCTTAAATAGCGCTTTGAAGTGGCGCCACAGGCGCGAAAGATGTGCGTCTGCGCTGAAATTCTAATCATTTGCATATCTCACCTCCGCTAATGCATGTTGTAAATTTCATGTTATTTGCATGTTTCCTTCAGGGTGTTGCATTTACAGTGGCCAGCAGTGTATATATATAGATGAGATGTCCCGAATGGACATCTCAAGAAATAGGAGCATACATCGTGGCCGAAGAAAAAGATTCCAAATCATAACGAATAACTGAAGTTTATTTGACGTAAATGTTAACACATCTTAATCACCTCGGAACCAGCTTGCGTCTACCGCAAAAGCGCCAAAATAGAATTAGCTCAGAGAGGTTGCCAGAATTGGCGGAGGAAGTTAGTGTGTGGAAAGGCGAGGCGTTTTCGCCAAGAAGTCGAGAAAGGGGTTACCAGAACAGAGAGAAAGGTCAGAATGGGCGATTATATTGTTAATAATATTATCATATATATATATATATATATATATATATATATATATATATATATATATATATATATATATATATATATATATATATATATATAAACATGTAAAAACTTTCAAAAATAACATGCAGATTAACATATATGTATATATATATATATATATATATATATATATATATATATATATATATATATATATATATATATATATATGTATATAATATATATATATATATATATTAATCTGCCTGTTATTTTTAAAAGTTTTGACATGCTTCTATTTTATTTCGTGGTCTATAAATTTGAACAATATTTGTAGTTTCAAAGAATGGTGCACAGTGTTGTGACAAACACTTCAGTGGACAATCCTCAGAAATTTGGAAAAAATCAGAAGAAAAGGAATACGCATGGATCATTTTGAAAATTTTTGAGTTTCTAGCATTACTAAAGAATTTTTTGAAAAATGGATTCTACAGAAGGTCGTTCGCACTTTATGGAAAACATTTTGATAGTTAAGTTTTATGTATAAATGCCGTATTTTTTGCGGCGATTTGCTTCTATCTGATAGCCATGGTTCTTGACAATAGCTGTAGCTCGAATTTTCCATGAAAGTAAATTTTTTCTTAGTAGTGTCATGTCAGTTTTACCACCTTCCTCTTGGACCGTTTTCCAAAGTCCGTTCAGTGTTCTTGGATGCCGTTTTCCTAAGGCTTGTTTTAATAAACGGAAAGCGCAAAAGTCCATTGGAGAAGAGTCAGGTGATTTTACAGGTGTTTCATTAAATGGGATACATTTTATTCCTGTATCTGATTCTTTCTTTGCTAAATAAGCGGCAGTTGATTTAGACGTGTGACTAGAGGCTTTGTCCATGTGAAACTCAACTTTATCAATGTCCTTTCCATATTAAGCTGGAATTTCTTCTTCAAAAATTGGTTCTAAAATATTCTGCTGATAGTAGAGTGAATTAATTTTGGCTTTACTTAAGACTTTTATTTATTTTTAATTTGCCGTTGTAACAGAATCCTGCTACTATCATGAATCCCTTTGGGAACTTTTCTATACACTGACGAAGTCATTTCGTACGGTCATTTCCGTCAATTGAGCAATAGAAAATTGATCGTTTTTATTACAGTCACTTAAATACACCCATGCTCCATCGAGTGTTACCACAAATTTCCATTTTTCACCATCTAGGTGTTTTTCGTATAATTTTCTACAATTTGTTTTTCTTTCGGCAATATGCTTTGGCAAAAGCACATGAACTTTAGGTTTAAACATCTTTTTTAACTTCAAATCTTTATGAATCATTTTATTTACAGTGCCAGAAGACATTCCTAGTTTCGATGCAATGGATCTTTGAGTCGGCGTATTTTCTTTTAGGATCAGAGACTTCACTTTCTTGATATTTACCTGTGTTCGAACAATTGTAGGATGAGGTCTCGCGGTCATGTTTTCATTTTTACTTTCAGTTAGACTTTTTTTCCTTTCAAATTTAATATATTATATATTTCCCTTTTTGAAATGCCATAACCACAATTTTTACACCGCTTTATAATTTGTTGATACGAATATTTCTTCTCGGAAAGCGCAGTTATGTAACCTTCGAGCCATTTATCAAATTTAGAAGCCATTTTCAAAATAAATCTTTTATTTTACATTCCAATGAAAACAAATCACTAGCAGAGGATTATCCTGAAGTTGCCAAATTTTTTTCTCAAAATGCAAACGCCAAAAATAAATTACAAAATTGTTTCCATAAAGTGCGAACGACCTTCTGTATTCTTCTACAAAATACTCATTCCTCAATTCTAAGTGTCTTTAAGGTAGTAAAAAGGAATATTAATTGTTCTCATTTTATTTATAGAGAAAAATATTGAAAATTTAAAAACAACGAGGCTGAAGTTACCTTGTCCCTTTAAACCACAAAAATTCCTCAAAAATTTTGAATGTAAATTATATATTTTAAATAAAACATAACTAGGCCTATCTTGGCGAGAAAATCTCAATTTGTGGTGAATGCATCAGCAAACTTCAAACGGTAATGCACTCAGAGACGCTGAGAATGGAAAGAAAAAAAATTGTTGTAGAACCGTCATTCACGCATTCTCTTTGCCCTGTCTCCTTATCTTTAACAGTACACAGACGTACGGAAAATTAGATTTGTGAACTCTTCCCAGAAAGCCTTCTTTGACCCTCAACTCGAGAGAGAAGAGTGGGATGTTAATGCCAAGAAAATGGAGAAAGAAGCCGAAATTCCATTACGGAAGACAGCTAGAAAGTATTTTTGTTGGGATAGAGGGAAAAAGAAGCCGCGGTTTAGAATTGGAGGCGCTATAATAATTTAGATCTTTGCCACACATTTTTTATTCTGTACTTAATAAAAAAAAGTGCCACAAGGTATTAGTTTGTGATTACGTAATACTCAAAGTCAGTAGTTCCCAACCTGAGAGTTGCGAAGTGTTTTCTAGGTGTGAGGGGAGGAGTTGCCACGGTTTTATATAATTAAAATAACTTTTTAGTGAATTTCACCGGAAAAAAAATTTTTCAATGCTTATCTACTTGTATATATATAAAACAGTTCCGTGACTGACTGACTGACAGATAACGCACAAATCAAACCGCTGGACCTAAATGGCTGAAATTTTGTATGGCGATTCTTCTCATGGTGTAGTGGTGCACCAAGAAAGATTTTTGAAAAATTCTTCTTACATTTTTTAAAATTAAATTTTTAAGCTGTTTTTGTACCTTTTTTTAAGTTTTTATTTAAAATAATAATTTGACGGTTATAAAATTTATATCACAAAAAAGATCATGAAAATTCCTTTAAAATTAAATCTTTTTCGAATCTTTACCTTTATTTTCTGATTTTTGGTGAATTTTTAAAGATTAATTTTTAGAATTTAATTTATTAAATGCTGATCACGTGATTTCTTTTCTTTTTGTGATACTTTAAAATAATTTTGCGTCACATGCATAACAACGAAATAAATTGACAAAAAAATATTTAAATACGGTAAAAGATAAAATTTATCCACTAGACTAATTGAGATGGAAGTTTTTTAAGAATTTAATTCAAATTAGTATGTTTTATGATATTAAATTAAACCTATATATAAAACTACAATTTCCCCTCAAAGTATGCTTCGCCATGACGATAAATAAGTCTCAAGGCGAAACTTTAAAATACGCTGGCGTAGATTTAAGAGAAAATTGTTCCTCCCACGGTCATTTTAACGTAGCTTGCTAAGTTCGCGGATGAGTCTGGTAATATTAGATCCACCCCATGAAGAAAAAAAAACTTTGTTTATAAGGAAATCCTCTAAAAAGCTATTTCATTAATTTTTCATTGTAATTTTCCTAAAATGCACTCCGTAGCAAAGCGGATATTCAGCTAGTTCATTATGAAACTGAAGGACAGTGATGTTTTTTAAAGGAAAAGATTTCATTCAAAGAGCTAACACAGTTCGTTTGAAATCTACCGCCTTTATTGGATGGTCAATGAAAACCGCGGATACTTACTACGTACAGTATATATATTCTAAACGGCAGTTTGTTTTTCATCGGTCAGTGCTGTCATTTTTGGCTTAACTATTGTAGTTTCCTGAATAGGATAAAACAATTTAATTTTAGTAAGAGTTTTTTTATTCTTTTTCTTATATAATTATGAATCCTTACAGTAGGTGCATTATTTTTCTTACGGTTCTGTTCTCTTTTGTTGTTACTTTTACACACCTTTGGATGGACGTTTCTTAATGTTCTCCATTTCCTACAAATTTCATTTTTGTTAAAATAAAAGTTAAAATATTTATTTAATTCTAATTTAGCGTTTGAATTAAATTATGGAAAAGGCATATTAGTTTACTTTCTTTATCTAAAAAGGGCCTTTTAATAAAATAATATCCGAAAGCGGAAGTGGGGGGGGGTCACAGGATGCGTGGAAACCATTGAAAGGGATCGCAACTCGAAAAGGGGTGGAAAACACTGCTGTAAGGTAAGCTCATGCTTGGTTAACTATAAAATAAATAACAATGTGTTCAATTAATTTTATGAAAAAAAAAGATATAAAGACAACCATCCTATAACGCAGTTAATTCGTACCTCGGTATATGGAAACCGCGTTTTAAGAAACTCAGTGTAAATCAGAATGATTCGTACCGCGTTATATGGAAACCACGTTTTAAAAAACTCAGTATAAATCAGAATGATTCGTACCGTGTTATAGGGAAACCACGTTTTAAAAAACTCAGTTTAAATCAGAATGATTCGTGCCGCGTTATAGGGAAACCACGTTTTAAAAAACTCAGTATAAATCAGAATGATTCGTACCGCGTTATAGGGAAACCACGTTTTAAAAAACTCAGTATAAATCAGAATGATTCGTACCGCGTTCTAGGGAAACCACGTTTTAAAAAACTCAGTATAAATCAGAATGATTCGTGCCGCGTTATACGGAAACCACGTTTTAAGAAACTCAGAATTAGTGTAAATCAGAATAATTCGTACAGCGTTATATGGAAACCCTGTTTTAAGAAAATCAGAATTAGTGTAAATCAGACTGATTAGTACCGCGTTATATGGAAACCACGTTTTAAGAAACTCAGAATTAGTGTAAATCAGAATGATTCGTACGCGTTATATGGAAACCACGTTTTAAGAAACTCAGTGTAAATCAGAATGATTCGTACCTCGTTATATGGATACCACGTTTCAAGAAACTCAGAATTAGTGTAAATCAGAATGATTCGTACCGCACTGTATGGAAACTTCGTTTTAAGAAACTCAGAATTAGAGTAAATCAAAATGATTCGTACCAAGTTACATGGAAACCACGTTTTATTTAGAAACTCAGAATTAGAGTAAATCAGAATGGTTCGTACCACGTTATATGGAAACCACGTACCATGTTATATGAAAATTATATGGCGATATAAGAACATAAACTTAGTACAAACGGAATAATTCGTATCGCGTTGTATGGAAACTGCCGTAGGGGAAACTCAGAAGTAAGACCATCTAATATATAAAAATGAATGTTTGTATCTCTGTAATTGTATAGAAATCCACAGTTTAGGAGCAACGATCGTGAAATTTTACATACAGGCGTCTTTAAAAACAGCCGAGGGTCTGAAGAACTTCAAAAATCGAAATTAATTACCGTTGATTTTTAATTAATAAAAAACCAAAAATTTTGAAACTAAATGTAAGATGTTACACTTTGTGGAATCACCACTCTGAATATGGCGTCCACGTTAGGCTTAGCTGGCAAACAGCGAGCGAAAAGATAAAAATAAATAAAATCAAAAAGTTTCAAGTTATATATTAAACCAGAATAATAAATGAAAATAATAATCTTTCAAGTCAGATTTTATACTCTAAAATAAATCGGATCCAACGGCATATTGACACTATCACACGCGATGGAAAATTCGAATCAACCACGCTAAGTGTCACAAGATCATTTTTAATCGCTACTGCAACCCCCCTCGCTTATGTCTTTGTGTCTATTGAAGAGTTAAAGACTAAGCTTCTATCCTGCTAACTTATTTCTAACTTAAAACTCCTCTTACTCCATAAATACATGTATATTCACCAACCCATAGCAACTTTCCAGTAATTTTAATACAAATATTCTCCTATTTACACAATACACCAGCATGTTATTGTGGCGCATTCGGTAAGAGCGTTAATTTACTATACAACATGACGCGGGTTCGAATGCGGATCGTACAGATTTTGCTAAACCTGTATTTTCAGCTTTTTTATGGAGGCTTTTTTGTTTCAGCTTTTATTTTATTATTTTTTAAATTATTATTATTATTATTTTTATTTATTATTTTTTTTAATTATTTTTATTTTATTTTATTATTTTTAAAAATTATTATTTTTATTTTATTTTATTTTTCATATTATTAATGTGTATAACATTTCGTATACTTTTTTTTCTATGTTATTTATACTGTGTTTATTTTTTTAATGGATTTTGGTAGGTTTATTATAAATTTATGTATTTTATGTTTTACTTTTCAGGAATTTTTGCTCCAATGATAAAGGCTAAATCTTTTCTATGTTATTTATACTGTATTTAGTTTTTAAATTGATTTTGGTTAACAAACATTCGACAATTTGACATTTTTACTTTTCAGCTTTACTTTCCTAAAGACAATTTGACATTTTTCCTTTTCAGCTTTTAGTGGTTTATTATAAATGTATATATTTTATGCTTTACTTTTCAGGGTTTTTTTGCTCCAATGATGAAACGCTAAATCTAGCTGAATTCTGAAGATATTATTGTAAATTTATGGTTTTTTATGTTGGGTTTTCTTTTTATTCATGTGTATAACATTTCACATGCTTTTTATTCTATGATATTTATACTGTGTTTAGTTTTTAAATTGATTTTGGTTAACAAACATTCTTAAAATCCCGGGCAACGCCGGATAAATTATCACCTGTGTAGGTTGATAATTTATAAATTTTAAAACTGTTACCACATGTATATTTACAGATCCACAAGAACTTTCCAATATTTTTAATTAATAAATAACCAACAACTCTCGATTCACAAGCGTACAGTAGATGGCGCCACTATTTTAATTTTTTGTGTGTCTATTTCGTTGTTATGTGACGATAAATTTATTTAAAGTACCAGATAAAGAAATCACATGATCAGCGTTTAATAAATTAAATTGTAAAAATTAATCTTTAAAAATTCACCAAAAATTAGAAAATGGAGGTAAAGATGCGAAAAGAATTTCATTTTAAAGGAATTTTTATGATCTTTTTCGTGATATAAATTTTACAACCCTCAAATTATTATTTTAAATGCAAACTTGAAAAAAGTTACAAAAACAGATTAAAAATTTAATTTAAAAAAATCTAAGAAGAATTTTTAAAAAATCTTTCTTAGTGCACCCCTACATTATAAGAAGAATCGCCATGCAAAATTTCAGTCCTTTAGGCTATGTACACATGAGAGCGTTGCAACGCGCGCTCTGGGGCAGTTGACTACTGTTTTTTGACAGGCATATTTCTATTTTTTTACAAAGTGCAGAATAAATAAGATATATATGAAATACATGAATTTTTCAAAATGAACTTATGCGAAATTTTCAAATGTTATTATTTTTAAATTTTTTTAAACATTTGAATTAAAATAAGGGAGTTTGATGTTACATGAAAGATACGCAACTTCGTGCCCAATATGCTAATGTATATTTTTTATTTTATGATTTATGTATTTTATTATTTTTCTGATATAGAACCACAATAATACATTCCCTGAGTACATTATAAATTTACATTTCTTTAAATTTTCTCTCCCCTTTCTATCTACAGATGATATTTTTTGAATGTAATATTTTTTGAATGTTTTTCGTGATATAAATTTTACAACCCTCAAATTATTATTTTAAATGCAAACTTGAAAAAAGTTACAAAAACAGATTAAAAATTTAATTTTAAAAAATCTAAGAAGAATTTTTCAAAAATCTTTCTTAGTGCACCCCTACATTATAAGAAGAATCGCCATGCAAAATTTCAGTCCTTTAGGTTCAACGGTTTGGTCTGTACTTTGTATGTCAGTCAGTCAATCAGTCAGTTAGTCAGTTACGGAACTGTTTTATATATATATAGATTTTTATTACTATCTCTATATCGTAACGTTAACTTCATGCGCACACATTATTTTTAACTGGCATTCAATTGGCTGTTAAAACTTTATATTTACATCCTATTTAAAAGAAGTAGGGTGTAAATTGTAGGGTGGAAAGTTGGTAAAATTAAAATTTTGTGCAATGTATTTTAATTTCTCGATTAAAAGTAGTTTTTTTTCTAAAAATCAATTTATTTCGCTTGAAAAGCTAAATATTTTATGCACGCGGTTTATATTATTATTACTATCTTTATATTGTAACGTTAACTTCATGCGCGAGCATTATTTTCTTATGCTTTTTTTATTATTATCATCTTTATAATAGCTTTATTTTCATATGGTTTTAAGCAACTATCGTTGTTATTCATATTATGTTGGTTTTTTATTAATTAAAAATTAAGGGTAATTAATTTCGATTCCGGAAGTTCTTATCTTTATTTTCATATGCTTTTTCATTTACGAATTATTCAAATGTTGGTTAAAAAACTTTTGCGCAATTTATATATTTGTGTGTGTTTAATTATTGAAATTAATAAATTTATATTTCTGGAGAGGATGTTTCAGATTTTAGTGGTACTATGATGAAAGGCTGAATATACCAAAATTCTGAGGAGTTTATTATGGAGAGAAAAGGAATTTAATATGTAGAGGATGTTTATAGGAGTTAAATGTGGAGAGGAGTTGAATGGTTTGCAGCCCTCAATCAAACACTTCATTTTTTTAAGAGGCAACGCTGCAGTCATATCATTGTTCTATTGGAAATTTCTGCTGAACCTGTAATTGCAGCTTTTTTTTACCCCAATGATGAAAGGCTAATTCTAGCTGAATTCTGAGGAGTTTATTATAAATTTATATATTTATAGATTTCACAAGGTTTTTTTTCTATGTTATTTATACTGTGCTTAGTTTTAAATTAATTTTGGTTAACAAACATTAGAGAATTTGACATTTTTACTTTTCAGATTTTAGTATTAAAATGATGAAAGGCTGAAATTCTGAGACGTGTATAACATTTCACATATATTTTTTATGTTATTTATACTGTGTTAATTTTTAAATTGATTTTGGTTAACAACAAACATTCTTAAAATCCCGGGCATCGTCGGGTACTTCAGCTAGTATGTACATACAAATCAGGCTTATTCGTCCATTGTTATGCTTAACGTATGGTGATGAACATGAATGAATAAAAGAGTCGAATTTCCCCATTTTATTTGAACTGTAAATGTGTAATAAAAATTACAAAAATAGGAAGACTGCTGAAGCTAATTGAGTTGTTATATACATTAATAACATTATAGACGTGCTGCGTTATAGGAGGACCGTACAGGAGGCTTTACTGTATACACAAAACAGAGAGAGAGAAACGTACTGTATTTATCGGACCGTATGACTCCTCTTTTTAGAAAAAAAATATCCAGTGGTAACATTATAATAAAATATTCATTTAATTTTAATGTTTTAAAGTTACCTTAAGACCATCAGACGTATCCCTAAATTCTGGTACGTCTTATGGTCTTAAGGTAACATTAAAATAAAATGAATATTTTATTATATATATTATATACATTTATTATATATTATATATATATATATATATATATATATATATATATATATATTATATATATATATATATATATATATATATATATATATATATATATATATATATATATATATATATGGTATATCTTAAATATTATGCCCTCCATTCTAGCATTTAAATTCCCTTTCCTGAATCCAATCCCCAGTAATATTAATTTATCGCTTTAAAACGATTAGCCACAGAACTCCCCATGAATCGCATGCAATTTGCATTTCTACACGTGTATATCTCCGAATTCAGGAGAGGGTTAGCATCGAGAGCCCCAATATTTGCTGACACTACAAATAATAGTCACATGTCTACCTCGCCCTCGTGTTTAATGTTGAAAGGTGATATTGATTCGGAGCCGTTCTTCTGAATGGTCGGATGTACTCTTGTCGCTCTAATAAACAATTCGGCTAGACTGCTTCTAAATTTAATTTTTATTAAATATGAGCTATTTTTTTCCTTTCAGGTTATAATTTTAGGACGTGAAGGAATTGATTTATATTATATATATATATATATATATATATATATATATATATATATATATATATATATATATATATATATATATACATATAATATATATTTATATATATATATTTATATATATATATATATATATATATATATATATATATATATATATATATATATATATATATATATATATATAAATATATATATATATATATATATATATATATATATATATATATATATATATATATATTATCTCTATTAAGTAACAAATTGAAAATATCTTATATGCCAAACAAAATGCGAAACATTCTTTTTTAAAAATCCTTCCATAAATTTCATGCGCGTCTTACAGTCCGAAAGATACGGTATATTGCATATTTTTATAACACATCCATATTTGTTTGCGAAATTTTCTTATTTATAATTTAAAATTCATGCCTAAGCACGCGGTAGACCCTTCAAGAAAGATTAGATGCCATTTGGTAACCTACCGTCAGGAAATGTCAGCAGTGAGCTATAACATTTCTGTCAACTGATACATGACACGTCGAAATATTCATGACTTCTAACAGTCTCTCTGATACATTTGACAAATGTATATTAGACGTGAGTTTCACATAACATCCCAGAGATATCTTTAACTGCAGAATATGTTAAAAAGGTTTTTTAAAGCTGCCATTTTTTTAAATGTTTTGATTGAAACTGGGGCATTTCTTTAATTTCATACGAACGTATAGGGCGTTACAGTCGTTTTTTTTTTTTTGTTAGGAATAGAAAAGTATTTTAGCAGTCAACATACATATCAGAGGTTGAAAGGAAACTTTTTTACATTCAAATAAATTTTTTAATCTAATATTACTACTCTAATATATTGCAGCGTTCGAAAAGTTTGACGTGAAAATATTGTAGTGGATATCCTCTTTGCAACTCTGAAATATTTTATAACAAGCAAAATCGGGTTAGGAAACGTAATTTAGCGGATACATAAGATATATGCATATTACATAAAAAAGATAAGAAAATGTTCTAAAAGGTTGTTTATTTACAGAAATTTCTACGTTAGAAGGCCTGGAGTGGGAAACGCAGTTCATCACATCTTCCTATGGTCCTATGGTCCTAAAAGGTTGCTTTCACTAAATTTAATAGGCATTTTTCTCGCAGTCTGAGGTCTTGTGCTATTTATCGGAAAGCTTATATCTCCTTTTTACCATGTTTTTATTAACTCGCTTTCTTGTTTGTGTGTGTGTTTGTCCAGAACAAATCTTGCAATCGATTTTTAACTAACTTCCCAACTAGCTAGACATTTGAAAGTTTTAAAATAGCTCAGAACACGATGACAATGCATTATTTTAATACTTTTAGCCTGTTTAAGCAGTACTGAATTCATTTTCACTTAATTTTGTATTGTAAACTGGTGCAGCCATCTATCGCCCGGGACGGGAATGTAAAGTTAAGCGCAAGTTAACTTCCAATTAACTTCATTTTCTTTCAAGTTGATGGGATAATTCATCAAAAAAAATTTTAAAAGTATTTATTAATACATAGAATTGTCAAGTTTATAGGATTCAACAGAAAATTTAAAAACATGGTATATAAAAAGTTCTTTTCATTTTTTAGTTATTACTTACAAGAGTTTAGTGTAGTTACTTTTTAATTTACTTAAGTCAATTATGAGGAAAAACTGGCCCAAGGTAGTTTATCGGTAGCGCGTCGGCTTTCGGTATTAGGGGTGCTTGGATCGAATCCTGACAAGCACCGTTCAATACCTTTGTGTCTAGGCCGGATGTGGCCGGAAGATGGCCGAATGGCTAGGGCGCTGGCTTTCGGTACCAGAGTCTGTGGGTTCGAATCCCACTCTTGGCATGGACATTTGTAGCCGTTCGGAATTGGTTTTAAGCAGTAGGTCCCGGTCTAATTAGCCCTCGTGTAGCAAAAAAAAATGTCCGTAGCGCTCCAAACCAAAAAAAAACCTAGGCCGGATATGGGCCCGTTAAATCCGTAGACCGGAAAACCTTTCTATGAGGTCAGTGTGTGGGGAAGGTACGATCCAGATGTCACCCCGCGGGATGCTCGGTCAAAAATGTGGTGGCATCGAGCTATGCCGGACTCCGACCCTTGTGAAGCTATTATAAACCGAAGCCGCACACCTCAGCCTGAAGCCTATATAGACAACAACATAAATGAATCCAAAATTGCCATTCGTTTATACTTTACGAGAATGGGTTCAAAATTGTACGTAAACCATGATGTAAAGGTACAAGAGGCGTGGCCGTAAACACTAAAAAGTAAAGCCAACAGCAACCACATTGTGACATCCATTATCGTTACTAGTTGTTTTTAATCGATATGAAAACTGATATTGAGAGTAAGAAATACGGAAAGGTTCGTTTGTGGTTAAAATAAACATTCAAGATTCTTAATTTAAAAAAAAAGATATTCACTTTCCTATGTTTAAGACACAGTATTGTGGCATCCAAATCCAATGTGCATAGTTCGCTTCATTTCTTCCATTTGAAAACGGTGGATATAGCCCCCCGTTGTATCTCATGTCCGTTGCGTGTACACGCAGCAAGACTGTGAATTCAAATTCTTGTGGTGAAATATTCATGTTACATTGCCCGAATTTTAAGGTTAATCGTACGTAAGAGACTTTTATTGAATACCCTTAGAAACGTATCTTTTTAAATAAAAAAAATCGATTTAAAATTGGGTGTCTCATGATCCGAAGGCAACATTAATATTAAAGGAATATTTTATTTTATATATATATATATATATATATATATATATATATATATATATATATATATATATATGTATATATATACTATATATAATATATATATATATAAATATATATATATATATATATATACATTTATTTATTTATTTATATTATTTATTATATTTTTTATATAATGTTTTATTTTTACTAATTACAAAAATGAAAATAATCTTTCTATACCTAGCAAAATACAAAATATTCTGTTCTAAAAATCCGCCCAGAAATTTGAGGTGGTCCCAAAAATACGGTAGTTTTCAGAGGTATCGACACAGACAAAACTTAAGAGATTGTGTCATGTAAAAAAGGAGAATTTATACAGAATAACCGTATAAACGTAATAGCGCATAAACACTAGCTCTACCCTTAGTCCTTATCAATAAAAGTTAGTTAAGCGATTTAAGTCGCTTCATTAGAAGGTAAATAAACTTTGCACGCCAAGTGTAATATAACCAGAAAATCAGAATACCAACAACACAGTAGCTTTAGCTCGAGATGTCATGCCTTGCACAGTTGAGAATGGTGTAATTTGCTGAGATATGATGTACGCATGTTCACCAGATGATACTCCGCCAAACAACAAGATTTTGCTTTTCGCGGGCGGATAGAATCAGGAATTAGTTGCCCCGGAGTAAGACTGAAGCTTACAAATCTGGATTAACAATAATTTGTTGTTGTTGTTTCCAATGCCCCCTGGCCGGAAATATTCCAGACCAGGTTTATATAGGCTAGTGCAGAGCTGACCAACCTTTTTTAGTTGGCGATCGACTTTTCTATGATTTTTTATTCGGGGATCGACTAGTTCTCATTTTTTTGTGGAAAATGAGCATCTTATCATCACTAACATAGTCCATATATTTATGAAATTATAGCTCGCGATCGACTAAAATCATGTCGAAAATCGACCGGTTGGCCATCCCTGGGCTAGTGAGGTTAGGGGTACGGCTCTGCTTTATACTGTCACCACATGGGTCGGAGTCCGATTTAACCTCAACTCCATTTTCCCCGAGTACCTCCCAAGGGTGACATATGGGGGGGATCGTACCCTCTCCCCTCCTCTCTGACCTCATAGAGGGATTTTCCGGTCTACGGATTTAACATGCCCATATCCGACCTAGATACGGAGGAATTTAATAGCGCTTGTCGGGATTTGATCCGAGCACCCTCTGCACCGAAAGCCGGTGCGCTACCACTAGGCAAACTCGAGCTAACAAAAAATAATTTCTGTTGAAGCAAATATGTAAAAATTAAAAGATTTATGA
This sequence comes from Dolomedes plantarius, assembly GCA_907164885.2. Lineage (NCBI taxonomy): Eukaryota > Metazoa > Arthropoda > Arachnida > Araneae > Dolomedidae > Dolomedes > Dolomedes plantarius. The sequence goes on from OU015490.1 coordinate 168,095,439, forward strand.
CTAATGAACCGCATGATACATTAGTTTAGAACCTCAAACATTTAAAGATGGTTAGTGCATATCCTTCCCGCCCACAGTTTGAATACTTAATAAGGTGAAAAAATACTAGAATGCCCAAAAAATCACGGCAAACCTCTAAAAATCATGGCCTCCCTTCATGGCAAATTATACATTCTTACACACGTACACACCCACACATGCAGTATATATACCGGGTGGCCATAATTAAACTGACAGTGCTCACAGTGTTCTGTAGTGCGATCTATTTGCGAGAATGACGCCACATTTTGTAGGAAGATTAAACAAGACGGGGGACGAAGGATTCCGCGAAAAAATAAATTAGTTCCAAAAGTCACCGCTAGGGGAATATTTGGCGCTGTGTAATAGAAAATAGAGTGTTAACAAATGCAAATCAAAACGGAAATTACCTTTTATTTTGCATTCAAATGAGGTTCAATGTGGCTGCCGTTGTTGTGGACCACATATTGCATTCTGTGCACAGTATCCACAATAGCAGAAAGTAACATGTCTGCAGGAATCTCCCGTACAGTCTGTGATATGTTATCCTTCAACGTAGCCAGGTCCTGGATCACTCCTTGATAGACCTTGGACTTAAGGTAACCCCATAGCCAGAAGTCGCATGGGGTAAGATCAGGCGACCGAGGTGGCCATGCAGTTGGAAAGTAGCGGCTAATGACTCTTTCTGTTGTGAATTTCTGTCGTAGCAGCTGTTGCACCCGTACAGCAACGTGTGGAGGGGCTCCATCTTGCATGAAAATGATTTCCCCAGGCATTGTCTTTGCTGAAGTGCCGGAATGACAAAGCTGTTCAACATGTGGCGATATTTCTCTCCGGTAACAGAACAGGTTTCCGGTCCTGTCGGGGTAATGTTCTCATAGAAGAATGGACCTACGATAAATTCCGCTGTGAACCCACACCAAACAGTTACCTTTGGTGAATGTAAGGGAATTTCTGTGACTGCATGTGGTGATTTGTCATCCCAAATTCGGCAGTTCTGGGTATTCACAGTTCCATGCAGGTAAAAGTGGGCCTCGTCTCCCCATAAGATTTTCCAAGGCCAAGCATCATCCACCTCCATTCTGGCAAGAAAGGTGAGAGCAAAAGTCAATCGCTTATCATGGTCGGGGTACAGTAACTCCTGTACACGGCTGATCTTGTACGGATAGAAGTTGATAATCTTTCGTAAGATTTTCCATACCGTACTGTAAGGCATATCCATATTCCGAGCTAATCCACGAGCGCTAGAGGTGGCAGCAATATTGTCTGGTCTTCTGTCGACAATCGCCGTGGCAACTGCTTCGATTGTATCCTGTGGTACAGGTTTTGGTCCTCTGCCTGACTGAACCTTCAGAGAACCTGTTTTCTCAAACGTCGCAACCATTGCTTTTAGCCCATTAACTGACACAGGACCGTTACCTTTACGCATTTTTTGTGCGTTCTAAAAGCACGAAGATCGGCTGACGCGTTGCACTGGTTGAGGTAAAAGAATTTGACCAGTAACGCACGCTCGACTAA
>OU015490.1:168101974-168166974 GCA_907164885.2 Dolomedes plantarius
TCCACTGTCTCCAGTGAATTCACATTATAATTAAATTTCACATTATAATTATATTCATTGATGAAATTGAAATTTATTTATTTGGATAGGACGTCCATAAGGGAAGTTTGGAAGAACACTAACTAGGCACTTGTTTGGAAGAACACTAACTAGGCCTAATCTCCAGAGATGTATGGTTCTAATGGAGAAACTCTGTGTTATATTGATTATGATTTGTGGTTGCATAGTCTGGAGCGGAGTGATGATTTAAGCGTAACTTAAGTTATTTTGAATTCACAAAGGTATGTGAACATATTGCAGGAAGACTTATTTGAGAGTACGTCAATACTTCATTATGATATCTTCGTTCGTCATAGAGTACGTCAATCTTCATTATGATATCTCCATTATGGTTTGCGGTTGCATAGTCTGGAGCGGAGTGATGATTTAAGCGTAACTTAAGTTATTTTGAATTCACAAAGGTATGTTAACGTATTACAGGAAGACTTATTTGAGAGTACGTCAATACTTATATCTTCATTATGATATCTTCATTATGATTTGTGGTTGCATAGTCTGGAGCGGAGTGATGATTTAAGCGTAACTTAAGTTATTTTGAATGCACAAAGGTATATGAACATACTAGCTGAAAACCAGCGCTTCGCTACGGAGTACATTCAAATTAAATACAACGGTCAACGTATGCAATTTATGCCATAAAATAAATATATATATTTATAATAAATGCGATGATCAATGTATACAATTGATGTAAAATATCTATCTATCTATATATATATATTTATAAAAAAATCGTAAGGGATATGCATATTTTTTTGATAATATCCAATCGTCTGCTGCATTAGAAAGAGAAAAAAATATTTTTTTGTCTATTTAGTTGTTACGCACGTGACGATAAATTTATTGAAAGTACCAGAAAAAGAAATCACGTGATCAGCATTTAATAAATGAAATTCTAAAAATTAATCTTTAAAAATTCACCAAAAATCAGGAGATGGAGGTAAAAATTCGAAAAAGATTTCATTTTAAAGGAATTTTTATGATCTTTCTCGTGATATAAATTTTATAACCCTCAATGTATTATTTTAAATTCAAACGTAAAAAAAGTTTAAAAACAGCTTAAAAATTTAATTTTAAAAAATCTAAGAAGTATTTTTGAAAAATCTTTCTTAGTGCACCCCTACACTATTAGAAGAATCGCCATGCAAAATTTCAGCCCTTTAGGTCCAGCGGTTTGGTCTGTGCGTTGTATGTCAGTCAGTCAGTGAATGAATGAGTCAGTTACGGAACTGTTTTATATATATAGATTACAGGAAGACTTATTTGAGAGTACGTCAATACTTGCATATAAAATGAAATTGAAACACTGTGAAAAAACAAAAGAAAATAACAAACTGTGTGTAAAGACACAAAGTTCCGCAAGAGCAAACAAACAGAAAAAGTGGTGTAAAGTGAGGATGGTATCAGTTCCAAAGATTTTAACTTAAAAACAAGTATAATTATACTGAGAAAAACAAAAAGATAAAATTCAAAATTTCTCTAGCAGAGCCGTAGGTTTCTGAATGAAAGTTCCTAAATTTAAAGAAGCAGGTATGTTTAAATCGACAAAAATATTTTTAGTGCTTTTTAGATGTTAGATGGGGTTTTTTTTTTAATTCTGAGGCACTTGTCGTCAAACATCGCCTATACAACGCCGCAGTTTTACTGTCCATTTTATTATGGGGGCACCATATAGGCGGGCAGCATTACCCCCTCTGAAGGGACGACAAAAACGAAGGCTTTTTCGTGACGCAACGCCGGGATTCTATCCGAGCACCTTCAGCACCGAAAACCTGCACGCTGTACCACAGGGCCGCCACAAGCCCAGAGATGTCAGATATTTAAGTTTATTGACAGTTTCACTAAGATCGTCAAAATTGACAAAATTTAGGAGTTGGAACAGAGTATTTTGCTTACTAACCTTAGAGAGATCTGCAACGGGGTTAGGATATCGTTTCAGGCTTCATTTTGATACTTGCCAGTAGCTGGCTGTATTAACAAGCTTATTTAAAAGGATCGAGTAGATATCAAAATAGGATAAGGATTAATATTGAAAAGTTAGAAGATTTAACTATCAAGTGAGAAAATATTTTTATAAATTAATTTTAGAAACATTCATCTAGAAAAATCATGAAATTTTTCACTAGAATGTAGTAAAATTTCCCACTAGATAAACGTTCTTTAAATCAATGCCAAAAAGTGTGCAAGCTGTTATAGATAATAAGAATATTTTAATAATTTAATAAATTTTAAATTGTTTTTGCGTGATTTTGAGCAGAAAGATTACGTGAAAATATTTTTCCCATGAAAATTTGCTTATTTTGCTATCCATATGATTGGCCAATGCGAGACTCTTGCCACTGTCGACATTCACACTTTAAAAGCGATAATCGCTGGTTGCTTTCAATGGGGACACTGTATAAGTGAACCAACACCACTCCATGGTATCCCCTCAATTTCGACTTAGCACCCTTAGGGGCGACTTCTGTGGGGGCTCGTACCTTCTACCACCCTCTTTGGACTCATAGAAAGACTTTCTGGTCTACGGATTTAACGTGCCCATATCCGACCTAGACACGTAAATATTGAATGGCATTCGTCGGGATTCGAACCGAGCACCCCCAGTCCTGCACCCAACGCACTACTACTAGCCTACCTTGGGACCATTATCCATTTGGTGATGTCTGTTTTTCATTTAATGCATTGGTTAATATAAAAAAATGGTAATGCCAAAATTTAGTTTGATTTCAATAAGGTATCTCAGTGAAACATTTCAGATTTTCATCAATTTTTTGTGCAGTATAATTTTTGACTGCCATATATTGTACTTATCATTAACTGAAAAATAAAAATAAAATTATTGTCCCTCTGTGAGTATGTGCGTGCCTGCCAATTTCGATTAAAGACCAATTTATGAATAAATTAATCTGCTTACAGCAACAATATCACAAAAAACATTTTTGCTGTTATTTTAAGGGCCCACAGAACATCTCAAAATGGAGCGATTTTAGTGAAATGTTTATGAGCATGTATTTAATTACAGAATACAGATACATGCAAAATATTTATATACCAGTGAATACACATTCTATATTTAAAGTGAAATGGAAGAATTATATTAAAAATTTAATTTATTGTACCAAATTCATTCTTTTTAAAAACGTGTTAAAAGTTTGATACTAAGTAGTCTCTTTTAAAAATTTATTGAATTTATCTCTTTCAAATTTGGTATGGTATCATAAAATATATTATTTAATAATAATACGAAGTATTTTGCATCTAGGTGTAGTGCAATTGAAAATAGCAAAAAATATATAATCAAAATTTTTATCTCTTTTGATGTTTTCCACTAACAAATTTTTAATTTAATATTTTTCTAACCTAGAAGCAAAACACTTCGTATTATTTTCAAATGACAGATTTTATGTAACGACTAGCTTTATATACCCGGCGTTGCACGGGTGAACCCTTAATAAAGCTTACTTGTATGATATGTATATTTGTATTTTATGGCAATCTATACCCCTCTCCACTGGTCATCATCCCATCAGCATATTATAATAACCCCCCCCCCCATGCTAATGTCAGCATTAAAATGTTTCAATTTTGATAACCCACTGGATCCCGGCCCTTCGAGGAGTTTGAGGTCTTCCCCGTAAACCCTTGTGAAAATCGCCGGTTTCATAAACAAAGAATTACCTGACGTTGCCCAGGATAATAAAAATGAATGGAGTTAACCTGAGCTCTAGATGTATACGTACTAACAACCGAAATATATACAATTCACACACACACACACACACACACACCTTTCCACACTTCATTTAATTAAGGTTTATCTCTCTCTTTTCTCCTACCACCAATTTGGTGTTCAAAATGGTGATATATGGGAAATATAAATTATTGGATTGTTTCTAGCAATTTTTTCAAAATCTAAAGCGAATGTCGAAAAATCGTGACATTGATCGTGTTTGTTACATTTAATCGTGTTTCTTACATTTTAAATCAAGAATCTTATGGATATCTGTTTCCTTCTTTGAGATATGACGGAATATGTAAAAAACACGTAAAAACACGTTTAGCCCCCCTAACCCCCTTGAAAAATCCTTAAATTGGTTTTTAGGTATTCATATTCCTTACATTTTAAAGCAAGAATCTTATGGATATCTGTTTCTTTCTTTGAGATATGAGGCAATATGTAAAAAATTAGTTTTCCCCCCCCCCCCCCCAATGGGGCCGAATTTTGAAAATCCTGAAATTGGTTTTAATGTATTCGTGTTCCTTACATTTTAAAGCAAGAATCTTATGGATATCTATTTCTTTGTTTGAGATATGAAGGAATACGTGAAAAACACATTAAGCCCCCCTCCCCGTCCCCTGGGGCCAAATTTTAAAAATCCTTAAATTGGATTTAAGGTATTTGTGTTCCTTACATTTTAAAGTAAGAATCTTATGGATATCTGTTTCTTTCTTTGAGATATGAAGGAATACGTGAAAAACACGTTAAGACCCCCTCCCCGTTCCTGGGGCCAAATTTTAAAAAATCCTGAAATTGGATTTAAGGTATTCGTGTTTCTTACATTTTAAAGTAAGAATCTTATGGACATCAATTTCCTTCTTTGAGATACGAAAGAATATGTAAAAAACACGTTTTGCCCCCCTCCCCCCTTGGGGGGCGATTTTTGAAAAATCGCTTCTTAAATGACGCCTTCAGCACAAAAGTAATAAGCTCTTAAAATTTGATATCTGTATCTCCAATAGTTTTTGCTGGGTGTTGATTCCTTTATATATATAGATAAAACACGTTTAGCCACCTTCTCCCCCTTGGGAGACGAATTTTGAAAAATCCTGAAATTGGTTTTTAGGTATTCATGTTTCTTACATTTTGAAGCAAGAATCTTATGGATATCGATTTTCTTCTTTGAGATATAAAGAAATATGTAAAAAACACGTTTTGCCCCCCTCCCCCCCCTTGGGGGGGGGCGAATTTTGAAAAATCGCTTCTTAAATGACGCCTTCAGCACAAAAGTAATAAGCTCCTAAAATTTGATATCTGTATCTCCAATAGTTTTTGCTGGGCGTTGATACGTGTATGTATATATATATATATATATATATATATATATATATATATATATAAGACAGGACTTCTTCCTTTATATATATAGATATCAAATTTCAAAGAGATAAATTCAATAGGTTTTTAGAAAAGTCTATCTAACTGACATATAGAATCCAACATTTAACAAGTTTTTGAAAATTAATTAAATTGCTATTATAAACTAAATTTTTAACATCATTCTTCCACTTCACATTAAATATAAAATATAATGTATGTATTAACTGGTATATAAATATTTTGCATATGTATGTATTCTGCAATTAAATGCATGCTCATAAACATTTCACTAAAATCGCTCCATTTTGGTTGTTGAGATGTGCTGTGTGCCCTTAATGTAAAAAATTGGTAATGTCAAAATTTAGTTCAATTTCAATAAGGTATGTCAGTAAAACATTTCAGATTTTCATCCATTTTTGGTGCAGTATAATTTTTGACTGCCATATACTGTACTTATTTTTAGCTGGAAAATAAAAATGAAATTATTGTCCCTCTGTGAGTATGTACGTGCCTGCAAATGTCTATTAAAAAATAATTTATGAATAATTTAATCTACTTACAGCAACGATATCACAAAAAAAAGACTTTTGCTGTTAAGCTTAAAGCTATTTTAACTTTTGTTTAAAACGCCCGTATTTTATGCAATTTTTATATAAGAAGTCTTTGTTTTATTAAGGCAATTTAGCACAAAATTCTTCTCTTGTCGCTTTTTTTAATTATAAAACATTCACATTTTTGAAACAGTTGAAAAACAAAAACTAAAAATATTTCAGATAGTCTCTTCTAAGGAAACTACCGCGGGTTATTAGCGTAGGATTACTTATCGTCGCTTGCCTCTTTTGTATGCATGTATATATGTATGTATGTGTTGCGTATATATGTATCTATATATGTGTACGTATGTATATATATGCATAGTCAAAATTTTGACACATTTTGTTACTTTTATGTTTAACTCTTTACTGCTTGCCCAAGCGATACAGACTTGGTTTGGCACGCTGCCAAAATTATAACTCGCGACGCAGGACATCTGAAATTTTGCTTTGCAAAGGACCGTTATGGAAGAACGTAATCTTACGTAAAAAAAATATATATCACTCTCAATTAATTTTCTCGTTATTTGATCTGATACACTTTCTTTCAATAAATGTACATAGCAATATGTAAATGTTACACAAACATCTTGGAAACAATTGATATGAGTTTTGTTGAGGATTCAATGAGCGACCTAAACCACAAAAAACTGCAAATTTGAAAAAAAATTACAGAAATCTGTAACGATCGCCAACGAACTTTCAAAAATTTGAAAAAAACGTAAAAAAATTGTTCGAAACGGGAAAACAAATTTTAAAAAGTCTCCTAAGTGAACCTACTTTCCTGCATATACAGGGTGGTCATAAAAAAAACTTTGTCGATATATGGTCCTCTCGTTCCGTTCAACCTATCGAGATGAGATATCAGATATAGTTATTCAGAGGTATGAGCTCAGGATTCTGTGAACGACAACAAAGTGGCTCTCACGGTTACGGTTATATGTACAGAAACTCGAAATTTTCGAATGGCAATGCCCATATTTTCCTGTCGCAAAATGCTCAGTGCATGCGAAAACCCTAAAGAGTGATGAAACGGTACTTGTATCACAAAAAACGGACGCTTTATGCACGCACAAAAAACAGCTCTGCGAACAACCAACAAAATCATGATTGGGCCGTACAGGGGAAATTTGCATATGACAGAGGTAAGAAAACAATCACAGAACGCCGTTCGCCATATATTCAGCGTAGAAAACCGACAAAAGCTCTGCCATATGCAAATTTCCTCCGTGACCCGATCGTGTTTTTGTTGGCCGTTCGCAGAGCTGTTTTTTGTGCGTGCATAACGCGTCCTTTTTTTTGTGATACACGAACCGTTCCAACTCTCTTTGGGGTTTTCGCATGCGCTGAGCATTTTGCGACGGGAAAAAATGGGCGTTGCCATTCGAAAATTTCGAGTTTCTGTACCTATAACCATAACCGTGAGCGCCACCTTGTTGCCGTTCACAGAATCCCGAGCTCATACCTCTGAATAACTGTATGTGAAATTTCATCTCGATAGGTTGAACAGAACGGCCGCTAGAAGTCCATATATTAGCAAAGTTTTCTTTATGAGAACCCTGTATATAGTGCTGCCGTTTTCTGCATACTTCTCTGCTCCATACGCAAATATTTGTCGACAGTTTGAATGATTTTCTGAATAAAACGAAAAGATAAAAATTTGATACTTCTCGTAGATATTTTCTGTTGTTGTTAATGGCAGGCTCGGTTTAATTCCTTAAACTCCGCTGAAGTTTTTCCTTCGTGAAATCTGAGAACTAGTTTAAGGAGCTTCAGTAATTTAAAATAAATTAATAGTTTGATGGCAGCCCCCTTTAAAGAAAACTTCCCAGGGTTTTACGCGGTTAAAATTGAAAAATTTTCGTGGCTGCCTTTTTCTGCATACTTCCAAGGGAAACATACTAAGTCAAAATTATCGATTTTCGGATTTTCAGCTTTTCTTGACCAGAAAAAGGAGATCTTTATACTGGTGAAACCCACTAAGTCATATCTTTATTTATTTCTTTTTTTTTTCAAAGTTTTGTAATCACATTAACCTTTAGCTTACGGGCCCATTTTTCCGGTTCCATCTTTAGAACGGGAAATTTCATACCCCCTTTGTAAGAACAGTTTTCATGGGCTTTATATATACAGTGGAACCTCGCATAACGAGCATAATTCGTTCTAGAGTCTTACTCGTAATGCGAAACACTCGTTAAGCGAAACAATTTTTCCCATATAAATTAATGTATAATACGATAATGCATTCCATGCAAAAAAATACTAAAAATTTTTTAGATGTAACGTTTATTATTTAAAGAAAATTACTTATACATAAATTCTTAAGAAGCAAAATCATCCATATGTAGTTTATTATTTAAAGAAAATTACTTATACATAAATTCTTAAGAAGCAAAATCATCCATATGTAGTTTATTATTTACGAATTTGTGACACATATCTAATTTTTTTACAAGAGAGCTATCTAGCGACATTTGTTTTTCTCGGCGCTTTAAAATTTGCTGAAAATGTGTCACCGCATTGTCATTGAATAAATTTATAGCGCGCATAGCTACCGTCTTATCAGGGTTATGCTTTGTAACTTACGATGCAACAGTTTCCCATGCTTTCATCATTTCTTTTATTGCGCCTGAAGATTGTTTCTTTGCTGTTTCTTCGTCCTTCTCCGCTGACAAACTCTCCTCTACAACTGCTTGCTGTGAAAGACACTGCGATTCTGTTAGCTGTTCGGTGATCAGCTCTTGGTTGTGCTCTTCTAAAAGCTCCTCAGTATCATTGTTATCCTCTAGTCCCATGATATTTGCTTCTCGAACCATCCACAACTACCCTTAAATACTTATTTTTCGCCGTTGATGATCCTGGTGACGTGAAGATCCGAGTGACGTGAAGAGGGGACTTCCTTCCACGTCACTCGTTATGCGAAATGTTGCTCGTTAAGCGAGCCATTTTTTGCGATTTATTTTGCTCGTTATGCGAGGTGCTCCTTAAGATAGGTTCCACTGTATATATATATATATATATATATATATATATATATAAATAAATATATATATATATATATATATATATATATATATATATATATATATATATATATATATATATATATATATATATATATATATGTGTGTGTGTGTGAGCATATACGAGTATTACGGGGGAATGTTCCTCTTTTAGTACACTCTAGCGATTCCCTTGTATTTGAATATAATTATACGGGATTGCTAAAAAGAGTTATTGAAATTAAAATTCCAATGAAAACAAAAGGGAATCATCGAATTAAATGTTTACTGAAAGACAAAGAATTTTACTTTCAGAAAGTACTTAAAACATTTTACTACATTGCAGCTTTAATAAATATAAACTTTATTCTTACATAAAACTTAAAAAAATAAATAAATAAATCGAGATGATAAACGAAATGTTTGACAAAAAGCTATTACGATCATCCTAAAAAGTTTTCAGGAAAGTAAGAGATGCGTAAAATACAGCAAAGAATAAAAACTTCAAAGTTTCTCTTGATAGCGGAACAATTTTTATTTTATGTTGCGACTTTCCGCCTGTCTTCCAGAGCCATGTTTTCGTTTTTTGGCGTTCTTTTAATGACGCTTGCATGATAGGAAAAAAACTTTTATACTTTTCCCAGAATTTGTGAGTCGTAAAGTAAATGACATAAGTTCCTCTCCTGTAATTTGCTGAAAATACCCCGTCAGTAAAAGTTACGGGTAAAAAGTCATTTAAATTTTGTTGCAACTTTACTAAAAGAGAAACTCACTGAGAATTATTTTGCAACTTCAACGGGCCATAATTATAATTGCTTCTTCAATAGAATGTCGATCACATGTTCCATTTCCTAAGACTCCATGATTACTATTAATCCTTAAGACTTTCTGGCTAACTTACTGAAATCATTTGAGAGACTTCATTAACTATTCGTCAAGCCGTTGATCTAGCCTTCAAATGATTGAAATTTTGCGCTTAATAAGGCGCCAATTTTGATACTTAAAATCCGATATTAAGCGCATTTTTTTTTATTTGGTGAAATAAATCAAGGCATTTATTTGAAAATAGAAATCGTGAAACTAGATATTTTATGTGACCTTTTTCAAGAAATTCTTGTTTCACTTTTTGACTTGTGACTCGATTGTTAACATATCGAATAACACGTCTGTTGTAATGCGCAGTTTCTGATATTTAAAAGCCCATGAAATAAATCATGGCATTTTTTCCATAAAATCTAGAGACTTAATATTGTATATTGATTCTCTTTCTAATTTTATCTTGAATCTAATTTCTAATTTTATGTTTTTGACTTTCGTGGTGAAGTCTTTTAAATGTGGTTGTACCTTTACTAATAAAGAAACTTACTGAGAATTATTTTGCAATTTCTACGGGCCATAATTATAATTGCTTCCTTAATAGAATTTCGATCACATGTTCCATTTCCTAAGACTCCCCGATTACTATTAGTCCTTAAGACTTTCTGGCTAACTTACTGAAAGCATTTAAGAGACTTTATTAACTATTCGTCGAGCCGTTGATCTAGCCATCAAATGATAGAAATCTTGCTCTTAATCAGACGCCAATTTTGATGCTTAAAAGTCGATATTAAGCACATTTTTTTTTTTAATTTCGTGAAATAAATCAATGCATTTATTTGAAAATAGAAATCGCGAAACTAGATATTTTATGTGGTTTTTTTACGAAATTCTTGTTTCACTTTTTGACTCATGACTCAATTGTTAACATACCAAATAACACCTCCGCTGTAATGCGCAGTTTTTGATATTTAAAAGCCGATGAAATAAACCAAAATATATATGACATAACAGATTTATGTGAACACAAATTCATAATTTTTATTGCATTTGTCCTCATTAAGTTTTGAATTAAGACTGCTGTGTACTTAATCTATTGGATTCGCTCACCTCAATGTTAACCTATGAAGAAAATGTGTCTACTATTGACAGCTACATAAATGGTGATAATCCAATAAAAATTTTATTTTCAGACAGCCTGAATTTTTCTGCACCTTGCAACAGGATTCATTTTAGAAATTCCTCTCACCAAAGGAATTTAGAAGCGTTTAAAACACGCTATACCAGATTTTTTTCCCCGAATAATTTAAATTTTAAAATATTATTTAAATTTTTTTAAATACAAATAATATTTTAAAATGACCCAAGGTGTAAAATTTGTCTCTATTGCGGAGTACAATTTTAAAAAAATATATCCCTCAACCGAAGCCAGCAATCCTTGGACACATTTTCTCCATAGGTTAATATTGAGGTGAGCGAATCCAATAGGGTTAGTATACAGCAGCCTTAAGTAATCATTTATAATCATTAAGTTTTGAAATTATAACTTAACAATACAAGAGTCCTAAAGTTCAAACGTAGTAACAATGGGCACGAAAATTTAAAGTTAATGAAATATCAGAATATTTTTTTCCTTGCCAAATCGGGTATTCGAATGCATCACTTGCAAATGTCACGTTATTTTTTACCACCTTTTTTACATCTTTTTATTAACTCGCTTTCTTGTTTGTTTGTGTGTTTGTCCAGTTCAAATCTTGCAATCGATTTTTAACTAACTTCCCGACTAGCTAGACATTTGAAACATTTAGAATAGCTCAGAACACGATGACAATGCATTCTTTTGATACTTTCTTTAAGCAGGCCATCTTTAAGCAGGATTTAAATCATTTTCAGTAAATTTTGTTTTGTAGACTGGTGCAGCCATCTATCGACCGGGACGGGAACGAAAAGTGAAACGCAAGTTAACTTCCAATTAACTTCATTTTCCTTCAAGTTAATGGGATAAGTCATTAAAAAAAATTTTTCAAGTATTTATTAATACATAAAATTGTCAAGTTTATATGATTCAACAAAAAATTTTTAAACATGGTATATAGAAAGTTCTTTTTTTCTTGTAATTATTATTAACTCGCTTTCTTATTTGTCCAGTATAAATCTTACAATCCATTTTTAACTAACTTCCCGACTAGCTAGACATTTGGACTTTTAGAATAGCTCAGAACACGATGACAATGCATTCTTTTAATACTGTTAGCCGAAAAATCGGCAATTTGGCGCTTCGATCGAATTCAATGATTGCACTTTTGCGTAACGGCGTTTGGCGATTTTAAAAACAGAATACATGTGAATTTAGTTTGTTTACAAAAATATTGTGCGAAAATTTTTTTAGAAAATTATAAAAGTTTGCAGTTTATAAAGTCTGTCGATAGTGGAAACGACTAAAAAGTGATTAAAATTAAATAAAAGAAAGTGAAAAAGAATAATTAAGTGAAGGTTTGTGCAATTAAGTGAGAATTGTCAAGTTTATATGATTCAACAGAAAATTTAAAAACGTGGTATATAAAAAGTTCTTTTTATCTTGTAATTATATTAAATTCTGTAAAAATAAAAGTTCCTTTTTATATAAAATTCAAAACCTTATGCATATAAATATGAAATGGAGAAAATTGGAAGCATTCATTTGAGAAATACAGACATAAACATTCGACTATGCATGCATGGAAAGGAAAGATTTAAACATAAGGGCGCCATAAGGAGGGCACATAAGGAAAAAACTATATACCATAGCTAGAACAACATCGTGGAATGCAATTTCTGCTCAGGTACACGGAGTAAAGTAGGTCGAACGTGTTCCTTTGGGCAGATTAAATGAATAGCGATTGGGATAGCTTCCTTAAGTATCTAGTCCCGTTGCCTAGCAACAGAGTCTGGTGATTCTGGCCCTGGAAAACGGGCAGACGGACGAAGGAAAAACTGAAAGAAAAAAATTGTGTATTATTTTCTGCAAGTTTTGCAGAGTGAATAAATATTTGGAGAAATACTAACCACATAATTTCAATATATTAAATATAACTAAAAATAAATGTTTCAACAGAGTTAGATAATTATAGGAAGAATGTAGACAAAAAAATAAACAGAAATCAAGCACTTAGGGCTCTACGCACTATAAGACAATATTCTGTAGTAGTGACGGAACTAAACCAAATATCGAGGTAACCGACTGGTCTCGTCATCAGAGAGCTTAACCAAATCAGTTACCTCCAGGGGGAACTTTCTGTAGGAACTTGAGGTAACTGATTTGGTTAGGCTCCCTGATTACGAGACAAGTTCCTACAGAAGGTTCCCCCTTGAGGTAACTGATTTAGTTAGGCTCCCTGATGACGAGACAAGTTCCTACAGAAAGTTCCCCCTTGAGGTAACTGATTTGGTTAGGCTCCCTGATGACGAGACAAGTTCCTACAGAAAGTTCCCCCTTGAGGTAACTGATTTGGTTAGGCTCTCTGATGACGAGACCAGTCGGTTACCTCGATATTTGGTTTAGTTCCGTCACTACTACAGAATCTTGCCTTATGGTGCGTAGAGCCCTAAGTGCTTGATTTCTGTTTATTTTTTGTATACATTCTTTCTATAATTATCTATCTCTGTTGAAATATTTATTTTTAGTTATATTTGTCCGTTTTCAATACGAAGATTTGCTGCAACTGCGCAATCCTTTATTGAAAAGTTAAAATTTTTCAACGCTAGGGTAGATTTTCAGTTAATTTGTTTGGCAGTCTATGACCACTTTATAGGTTTTAGTTTGTGTTTAATTGTTTACATTATTATACTTTCAATATATTAAATAATCCAAATTTCCATCCTCAAAATAAAATATCTTCGGACTCAACGGTCACCCTGCTATTGGTACAATTGCAATAAACCAGGAGAGACATCGACTTGGATCCTTACTAGAGCTGATGCAACGAAGTTGTCCAGAATTCGGACCTGACATATCAGATACATGAGTTGGATATCTGAATCAAATCTTTCTTGCCTTGTATCCATCGTACTGGTGGTTTGGTAAGTCCCCAAAAATATCCTTCATTGCATAATAAATGAAGGTCAATCGAAACATTTTCATAGCGGTCGCATTAAAACTCTACATTACTTAGCATCGCAGATCTTCTGTTCCCGTGTTAAAATAGTAAGTATTTATCTCTCAGTATCGGAAGCATATTTTCTCGGTCTGTTGGAAAGTTTCACATGGGAGAAAATTCATCTATCCTATTCCGCCACTGTTTCATTGGACCCTCTGTCAAGAAGTTGAGCGGCCATGGCCTTTAAATATTTTTCAGGAGTTTTTTTATCAAATGCCGGACAAAGGATAGTTCGGGGCGCAGTGGCCCTTTTGGCAAGAGCAGTGGGCTAGTGATCTAAAAGTCACCGGTTCGATGCTCGTCGCTGACAAATCCACTGCCGTGTACATTAATGACTGCTGGGGCACGTAAAATATGTCGTGGCTGCAATATCCTCCAAGTTCTCAAAATTACCTCTGGAGATGTTGGGTCAAGTGTTCTGGTCTCGTCACTTGACTCGGTTCAAAATTACGGGACTGGTCTTTTGGCCAAGTCGGACTCCGACCCTTGTGGTGCCAGTCAAAACAGGAGCCACACCTTCATCGCCCATAGCCTTTGGAACTTGATCTGATGTTGCTGTCTGTCAAGTGGCATTAGCAGCAACAACAAGGATAGCTCCCTATGCCATCAGTCCACGATCTCTCCAATATTTTTGCGAAATATCTCTAAAACTATTAAGTGCAAAGCACGCGTCCTAGTGTTCTGCTGTCATACGCTGTCTAGAAGAACATAAAATACAGATTGGCGAATCTTCAATTCCAATAGAATGCAAATGAAATCGTAAATGGTCGTGTCCCGTAAGGAGCCTAAAAACAGCAACTGCTGCACTCTACACACCAGACATGGTGAGCGGCAGAGCTGTATCAGATTTAGCGTTACTTAGAGTTCACCACTAGGAGGCTTGATAGTGAACACACTGTTTAGCAGGAGGTTATCTGGTAGGTTTTGCGAAGCACTTCGCATTTGGTCCGTTTTTGGAATGACGTCAAGGGATGTCTTTCCCCCGTCAGTGTTGAACAACCGTTGTCAGTTGGGCTCGCGTCGTAGATTGCAAAAGGTGCTCCGATTTTCTCGTTGCCGACCAGGAGCTCGAACCATCCAATTTTCTTTTAATGGTGAGCCAGAATCGGAAATGTTTTGTTACCCGTAGGAAGTACAACATTTGTTAACCTTTTCCATACGGGGTGGGATAGCATGTATCCAAGAATACGTGCCCAAGAAAGAATATATATATATATATATATATATATATATATATATATATATATATATATATATATATATATATATATATATATATATATATATATATATATATATATATATGTACATAAATGTGTGTATATATATATATATACATACATATATATACATACATACATATACATATACACATATATATATATATATATATATATATATATATATATATATATATATATATATATAACCCCCTTTATGGCCGTTCTTACAAAGGGGTAGGAAATTTCCCATTCTAAAGAGGGAATCGGTAAAAATTGGCCCCGTAAGCTAAAGGTTAAGTGCGTGCTTAAATAGAATAGTTTGTCCAAACATCATATTTACGAAAACCTACCAGATTTATAGGAGTTTGGAGCAGAACCGTTTTCCTTCGACTCAGTTTCCAAGAACTTATTCGGCTGTAAGTGTTTCTACTACTACTTTCTCCTTATATTTTGTAATGAGAATTCTGTCTGACCCTTACCCATTAAGGTTTAATTACGTTGAAGAAATCGTTAATTAAGACTTTTGATGTGGAATGTCAAAGGTACTCATTAGTGAACACATAAATAAGTAATCGGTCTTGGATTGCTTATCTAATACTCTTGTAATCTCTCTTGCAATTTTTGTAATGATTTTAGTTCCTGGTTTTTTGCTTACGGAATAACACTACAACAATAGTTATTATCTAATACATGCAGTTTTGAGTGAACTCATTTCAGGATTTCTGAGACACAAAAAACTCAAAAAAAGAGCAATTTTAATTTCTTGGTTTTAAACATACTTTAGTGCTTTTGTAATAAATTAACACAAGGCACACATGTTTTTGGTGATACCTTAGCCTGATACAACATTTTTATTCTATACTGTGTATGCGTACCCTGCATATGTTTACTCTATTTATCTCTTTAAACCTTAAGGCTGCTGTGTACTAACCCTATTGGATTCGCTCACTTCCGTGTTAACCTATGGAGAAAATGTGTCTGCTATCGACAGCTACATAAATGCTGATAATCCAATAAAAATAGTATTTTCAGATAGCCTGAACTTTTCTGCACCTTGCAACAGGATTCATTTTGGAAATTTCGTTCACCAAAGGAATTAAGGAGTGTTTAAAGCACATTATTCCAGATTTTCCCCCCGAATAATTTAAATTTAAAAATATTATTTTCATTTTTTTAAATGAAAAATGCCCCGGGGTGTAAAATTTCTTTCTCTATTATGGAGTACAATTAAAAATAAAACCTCGAAATCGAAGTCGGTTAATCCTTTGACACATTTTCTCTATAGGTTAACACTGAAGTGGCCGAATCCAATAGGGTTAGTACACAGCATCCTTAATACTCCCTTTCAAAGTTTTTTTTAAACTGAATTAATGTTTGTAAAGGATTATAGTAACTTATTAACTAGGATTATAGTGATAACTAGGATTATAGTGAAATATTTTTGATGTATGAATTGTACATTATAGTATAACTAAAATGAAAAGTATTAAAATGTAAATGGTTTGTATAGTCGTAAATGTATATAATATTATAACTAAAATCACATAGGACTGAAGCATCTATTAGTCTTACTATTTAAACATAAATTTCTATCAATCACTGGAACTTTGATATACTATTGACCAGCGGTTCCCAACCGGTGGGTCGCGACCCACTAGTGGGTCGCGGAAGGGTTATAGGTGGGTCGCGACTCGATCCTAAAACTATCAGAAACCATCGAATAAACCATCAAAAAAGATAAGAAAAATCGAAACTTACTTAAAAACAGCAATTTTACATATTGATAGATTGTGATAACAATTTTCTTAACTGTAATTATATCAAAGCTGTATGATTTTTTTGCCTGAAAAATTAAAATGGTCTTTGTGTACTTTTATAATTGTAGTTTATATCTTCACCTAGAAACACTTGTTAGTGAGTATGAAACCACTTGTTGTATATATTGTAAACATACATCTATTGTTAAATAAATAACTGTTTTGCTACAAAATGCTTATATTTTGTCAACCATTTTCAAATCAGAACACAAATTGTTTATCAATAATCAAACTGTATCTTCAAAAAAGCATATATATATATATATATATATTTGCAATATTTGATGGTAAATTATATATACATAAGGAAGGGATACGATACAAATAAGGTTTTTTACTCCACCATGGACCGATGGACACTGGAGGTATTCCGATAAGGAAAGGTGGGTCGCCAGTTGAAAAAGGTTGGGAACCACTGCTTTAGACTTTTACAGCTCGTTATCAGATCCAATAAAATAGCTTAATTCTACTCACTTAAGGGGTCCAGAGGACAAAATTCTTCAAATTTTTGAAAAAAGTTTTATTGCATTAAAAACTTTTGTGTTCTTTTCCGCTAAAAATGACGTTTAAATCACGTTTCTTTCTTAAAAAGAACTGGAAATATTAATTTTTTTTATTGCAACTTTCTAATAGCATCCAATCTTTGTTTAAACCTATAAATGCGTTTTCTGTATGAAGCGTTTTTTCACCATTTCTCGTCTTTAAATTGTTTTAAAGTCAAGAACTGTTAAAGATAAATGGTTCAAACATGGAACATGCCTTTTTCAATTATTTTACTTTAATTTTGATTCAGCAAATTTGAAAAAAAATATTTACTTTTGAAAATATGATTTTTTAAAAATAAACTACATTAATTTTTTGGAAATTTTTCCTATAAATATTTTTTATTTTTTTAAAAATTAATGTTCTAAAAACACTTTTATCAAAATTAAAACTTCTATTTTTCTGTGTAATTAAATGAAAAAATTTTGAAATTCGACATATAATATTTCGAGTTATAACGACTTTAATTTACTCCACCTTTTTAAAAAATTTTAGATTCAAATTATTTTTAAAAGACTTTGTGAGAAATTTTATGATGGGATTTCGTTTACAAATTATATGGCTAACCATCACAAAAAAATTCAAAATTTTAACACAATAAATAAAAAAAAATTTAACTGTGTTCCGGACCCCCTTAAAAAAGGTAGAAAACGGAAAACCTCAGCAATAACATACAAACCTACGCTGATTTTACATTACATACGTTCAGGTACAGAAAGAATTTTGTTTTTGGAAGGCAAACTGTTTGGGTTTTTTTTTTACGGATTCAACACGTCGTGTCATTTTTTCATAATCCGTGGCAGTGTCTTTGATGTGAAAATGAAATTTTAAAAATTCATAACTCTCCGGACTTGTTGTCAGGCAACACTTTGAAGAGTTATCACGATATCAAAGCAATAATAAAATACTCATTTTTCGCTTTTGAAGGCGTCTATTTTGTATCTATAAAGTAGAATCTTAAGTTACATTAAAATATTCATAAAAGAGCGGTATCATAAAATCTAGAAACAATTTATAAAATTGTAATACCGAGTGATAGATATGTATAAAGACTTTAATTTTACGGCTGATTAGTTTATACAAAAAAAAATTATTACGAAAGTTATGGCTTCTGGGACACATTTAAAAAAAATTTTTACTTATTCAGTTAAAACTGTGAATTTTTTGTGATGGTTAATGTCGTGTCGCTACATCCAGTTTTTAGTTGCTTGGGCACGTATCGTAAATTTATTTTTTTGTTAGTACAAATTATTTAATTTTCTTAGAAATTATTTGGGTGCGCTGTGTTTTTATTAATTATTTTGTTGAATACAACCCAAAGCTCTGGATGTCGAACTTAGCAACCGAACAAAAACCAATACACTATTCTCAATTTTAGAACATGAAATTTAACCCCAACAACTTTCAATCAAGACAAGCAACTAGATTTTAACATAACAAAACTTAGTTTATTTACACATTTAATATTTACAACTAACAAAAAGAATCTTTCATTTTCCGAAATCAATGCACAATAATATTTTTATCTTTCACTAATTGTATTTATTATTACCTTGCCAAGGTTAGGGAGCGTCCCGAGCGCAAAGACAAAAAAAATTTAACTCTTAGTTTAACACTAAAAACACCTTCTCACTAAAAACTACTTCCTTACGAAAAAAAAAACTAAATTACCTAGCCTGAATTGGAACTGAACAAATCAAATTTGAGATTTAACACTCACCCCAATTACTTTTCATCAACTCACGTTGCTATCTTGGCCTTCTCGCCTCGCCGAGGGTTAGGGGTCACGTTGCTACACCGGGCAGGGGGCTATCTCTATTTCTTTCAAGATTAATGATCACTTTCTCTCAGTTGATAATTGTAGCCGGGCTTTCCTTGGCGCGTACCTTCACTATTTTGCACTGGCGATGGGTATCTCTTCACGTCGTGAAAACGGGGCGCTGGGCCCTCCTCGTCGTGTAACTTCTCGATTTCGTCCTCGATGGGGGATTGCTTCTCGGCTGTGGTACGGGAGCTGGGTCTCTCGGTCTCGGCTGCAATCTGAGTGCGGACCTCTCTATTTCACTTAGTCAACGCAGTCTCGCAGTGGCCGTAACAGGTTTATGTGGAACCCTCAAGTCCACTTAAAGTATAACTTTTTAAGTCGTGCTGGAGATGGGAACCTACAGCCTCCCCGATCCAGACTCTCTCTTCTTCTTTCTTCCAAACTCCTTCTATATATTTTATTTTAATCCCTTTTCACACCCATGACTCCACCTTCTCATAAACTTCAATCAGCCAATCCGGACAGTGTAAACTTTTTATTCGCTATACTCCCTTCACACTTTCTCATTGGCTTCTGAACTTAACCTCTTCGTTCCAGAGGTCCACATATGTGGACCTCAGTCTTACCAGTTTTAATTAATAATTTTTCAAGTTAAAATCAATTGCGACAGCAGATTCACATGCTAGGATAACTATGCTTTCTTATGCACCCGATAGATGGCAGATCCAGTACATCTATATTTGGATATTGGCGCTTAAAGATGGCATTTTGTTGAAGTTTTGGAAAATGCAATGCTCTAGAAAACGTAAATATTTTTAACAGTTTTATAATCAAAATTTTAGAATAATAAATTTAGTTTCATGAAATCAATGTTCTTATTGTTGCAAAATAGTATAGTGTTTCAAGTTTTTTTACTATTACCAGTTATTATGGATTGCTTTACAAAGGTCCACGTATGTGTACCTTCGTCCTAATGGCTGATTCGGGCGTAGATACTATCTTTGGAATTTTGCATTGAGAGACCAATGAAGATCTTTTTTTCTCTCAATATTTATTGTTGCAAAATAAAATATTTAATACTATGTTATTTACTGCTGTTCTATTAAAATAATTTTAATGGCCTAGGTGGGGGGATAGTGAAATTATTGGCTGCTAGTGTACCTCAATACTCAAGTCACATAATTTACACTGATAGATATTTCACAGGTATTAGATGTGCAGAATATCTGTTAGAAAATAATATTTTTATAACAGGTACTTTAATGTCAAACAGAGCTGGAGATGCAACAGGCATATTGAAAAAAGATAGCGACTTGAAAAGAGGTGAATGGCATGAAATAGTTAGAAATGATGACAAAATTTGTATCATAAAATGGAAGGACAATAAAGCAGTTACATTTATGTCCACTTGTGTAGGAAGCGAACCCAACAACACTTGCCAGAGGTGGTCAAAGAAGAAAAAAAGAGAATTGATGTTCCACAACCAGCCATAGTAAAAGATTATAACATATCTATGGGCGGCACAGATCTGTGTGATCGGTATATTGCTTACTATCGCTGTTCTATCAGAACAAAGAAATGGCCTGTCAGACTTTTCAATCATTTTATAGACTTGATAATTTCCAACTTTTGGGTATACTATGTCCGGGACAACAAAGCCAAAAATTTGAAAAAATATATGTCCCTTCTACAATACCGCCTACATATAGCTCATGCCCTTTTGAGGTATGAAGGGAGTCCAAAAACAGTTGGAAGGCCTCGAAAGGTGTTAGCCGAACCAAATGAAAATACCCCATGTACATCTAAAATAAAACGAAGAAAAGTTGTAGAACAACCAGCAAAAGAAGTCAGGCTGGACAATGTGGGACATTTTCCCAGACATATGGAAGATAAGAATGCATCGAAATGCCGTCATCCAAATTGCAAATGAAGAAGTCGAGTTATTTGTACGAAATGCAATGTTTATTTGTGCATACTGAAGAACAATTGTTTTGATAAATATCATAATATATAGATAATAATTTCTTACACGTGTAGTCAACATTTGTACTTTTTATATCCATGAGTTTTAAGATTAACCCATTAATTAATTGCTAATATTAATTAATTTCTGTATTTTTTCATAATTTTTTTATATTCAATCAATTTTGTATTGTATTTCTGTATAAACATCATAAAACAACTCATAAAACCTTATCTTTCCTAAAATACATTATAGCTATTGTAAGCTTTGGTAACTGTGGTTTATCCAGTTTAAGACCTGAGGTACACATATGTGTACCTTAATTAATTAATCAATTATTGTGCACAGAAATGCAATTTTTTTATGGTGAGCATTTTGACCTATAACTAACTCAAACAAGTCCAAAAAAAATTTTTTTTAAAGATATTTTTGGTTCAGGTCTGAAGAGGTTAAACCTCACGCCCTCACTGCCTGCCCATTTCAGACCACCCAAGAATTGCACGTAGCGATAGGGATCTCTGTATACCATAAATTCAACATAAAAGACCTTTGTAGCATGATGTCACTTTTTGGCTCCGTCAACTAATCTATGTCTCCAATCTCAGATCTTCCCATCTACAAATCTCATAAAGCTGTCTCGCACGGGCTACGTCCTAAATAACACTATTCAATAATTACTGACGGCGTTAAGTTTGATTCCGGCCTTTTATCACCAACATGTAATAAAGCTAGCTTTTTATTTAAAAGCGCTTTACTACAGTTAACCATATAATTTGTAATCACATCATAAAACTTCTCAAAAAGTTTTTAAGAAATTTTAAAATATAAAATTTTTAAAAAATGTGGAGTAATTTAAAATTGTTATAACTCGAAATATTATTCGTCGAATTTCAAATTTTTTTCATTTAATTAAACAGAAATATATATATAAGTTTTAATTTTGATTCAGCATTTTTTGAAATATTAATTTTTAAAAAATTAAAAATATTTAGATTAAAAATTACAAAAAAAAATTATGTAACTTATTTTTTAAAAATCATATTTTCAAAAGTAAATATTTTTCCAAATTTTTTGAATCAGAATTAAAGTAAAATAGTTGAAAAAGACATGTTCCAAGTTTCAATCATTTATCTTTAACGGTTCTTGATTTATAACAATTTAAAGACGAGAAATGTTGAAAAACCCGTCATGCAGGAAAACGCATTTACATGTTCAAACATAGATTGACTACTATTAGAATGTTGCAAAAAATAATAATAATTTCTCCTGTTTTAATTAAGATAGAAACATGATTTAAACGTCATTTTAAGCGTAAAAGAACACAGACATTTTTAATGCAATACAATTTTTTTCGAAAATTCGAAGAATTTTGTGTCCTGGATCCCTTAAACCATTTAAACCCTTAAACCATAAAACTTATAACAATGGTTGCGAAAGTTAGCATGATATTAAATTCTGATCCAATGCTTCAGTTTAAGAATGGAGGACACATTTTTTATTTCTAAATATTTACAACATTGTCAATTAACCAGGGCTTGTTTATGGTGAGCTATAATTTTCTGAAATACAATCAACAAGATATAAACATATCAAAATAGTATTCCTCTTTCTTTATCTCAGGTATAAAAAAAGAAAGTTCTAACCCAGTCATGAAGAAAATTCACGGCAACCAATATCCCTGTCCTTACTCCAAAATACTCCTCAAAATATCCTCTAAAATATCATCACACTAAAAAGTTTATTTCCCACATCTCAAAAAGCCCATCGCAGCCACAAAAATTGAAGCTATCAACTCAAATACCTACGACACCAACAGTACTTGCAAATCGGCACTACAAGGGTTAAACACGGACACAAAGATTAGACTCGTAATCAAATTACCCACAGAAATATATTTTTGTGTCAAGAAAAGAGGTCGAAACTGAGTTTTTAGACAATAGTTTGTTGACATTTATAAAGTTATCAAAATTTCACACTCAAAAGTTCCCTCTGTGAATGTTTCACCTATCAATCTCCCATTCTGTCCAAAGGAGCTAAGTTTTCATCTACATGTATAAGTTGACGATGATAAGGGCTATTGTCTTTTGACACAAACGATATTCTGATTACTCCCAGGAGCTGGTAGTGATTCGTTATAAAATTTAATCTCGATGTCTCCAAGCTGTCAGACGTTCCGTTTAATGGCTTAAGAAATCAGGCGAAGTAGAGTTCTGTAGTTGATTGAAAGTCTCGAAGTCTTGAGCAAGTGTATATTAATCCACTACCTCAAAAGCCACACAAAGACCATTTTCCCACTAAAAACGTACCTGATAAATACACTGAGTGAAATATTTCTGTGATTTACTTTCAAGAAACAATCGGGATTCATCTACTTACGAATAAAGAGCTAATTTAACCTTCCAGCAGTCGCGCGTATGTGGGAGATACACTCGAGTTGAATCAACACCTCCTATAGACGATGGATAGGAGGTCTTCTATAGGAGGTGTTGGTTGAATTCGATTTTATATCTTTAGGCCACAAAGCGAGCGCTACGAACGCCAGCACTTGATATTCTACCTGCTCACTTTGACCTACTTTCAGTCATCGTCTGAATTTTGAGGCGTTAATTGGGTGCCCCATATCAGCCATTTGTATTTCAGATATACGCACGACTGTTCATGTAAGTTTCCGTTATATCTGTTTTTTTAAAGAAACCTTTCTTGTTTTATTATTAAAACTAGCGGCCCGTCCCGACTTTGTCCGGGTTGAACAAAATATTATACCAATAAATTTCCAGTTGATAGCCAATAAATTGTAAATCTTTTCTTACCTTAATAATAACCTAAATAATACCTTAAATTAATTTTACGTTAGTTAATAATTAAAATAAATTTTTTAAAAGAAAAAGGCGTGCCGGAGAACGGCTAGGTTCAAACCGCTACCGTCAGAACAGAAGCCCACCCCTATAGCACCACGCTAAGGATCGTTGAAATCTTCGGAACAAAAAGCGGTAGAATACAGTAGCGGAAACAAAGGAGATTGTTAGGATTAAGCCCCTAACTTTATTTCTACTGATCAGATATGCATAATATATAGCCTATGTCCATCTGGAATAATGTACCTTTCAAACAGTGAAAGAATTTTTCAAATAGGTACAGTGGTTCTGAATATTACCCTCCACGTACAAAATCGCTCACTCTCTTTATATATAAGTATAGATTAAGGTTGTTACTTTTGCGTCTAATTGCTTTCAATGTGCCCTTGTGAATGAAAACGTTGACCGAAGAGCACCTACCTTTCTGCAAATCGAGCTAAAAATTAATGCGTTGAAAAGAAAAGCAGAACTAGTCTTGAAGAAGTGGAAGAAACGACGTCAGGGAAAAAAATATGCAAGCCCTGTCAAAAGGACAAGCGCACTAGGATCACGAGGTTCAGCTGTGAGATTTGCAAGAAATTTATATGTTTGGAACACTCTAAACACATTTCCTCAGGCTGCAACTCTTCGACTCAATGACTATAAAGTCTTTCTTTTTATATTTAAGTTTAAATTCTTTTTCTTTTATATTATGTTTATGCATTTACATTACAAATGAAAATAGTAGTTCAGTAGGGTTATCCACAGTTTCATTTATTTTATTCTCGCGTCATTTAATAATTCTTTGGTCACTTTACATTGTTTTCATGATTCATATTTACGTTGTTTTTGTTTCTATAAATAAAGGAATATTCTTGTAAATTGAATAACATTTGTTTAAATAACTCTTAACTAATTACAACATAATTGCACTAATTAAACTCTTAAAAATGTATCTTTTACAATAACGTATCTGGGAAATACACACTACCTTTCACGTTGGAATAGAGAGCGCGACTGCTGGAAGGTTAAAAAGTTCATATGTAAAGAGTCCATTTTTAGTGTTTCAGTTAACAGGCTGGAAATACTATTCCTAATGTGCTCTCCGTAGATACACAGGACAGGTCATCTTATGCAGATACCGTATTTAAAACTGCTGTGAACTAACTCTTTTGGATTCGCTCACCTCAATGTTAACTTATGGAGAAAATTTGTCCATTGATTGCCGACTTAGATATTAAGATTTCCTTTAAAAAATTGTACTCCGTAATAGAAAAAGAAATTTCATCCCTTGAAGCATTTTTCGTTTTTATAAAAATGTAAATAATGTTTTTTAATTTTAATTATTCGGGGGGAATCAGGTATAGTGTATTTTAAACGCTCTTATATACCTTTGGTAGTCGAAATTTATAAACTGAATCCTGTTGCAAGGTGCAAAAAAGTTAAGGCTATCTAAAAATACCATTTTTATTGGATTATCACCATTTATGTAGCTGTCAATAGTAGACACATTTTCTTCATAGGTTAACATTGAGGAGAGCGAATTGTCATAGGGACATGACAATAGTGTCACGGCCAGGGGCAGGAAAATCAAAAATTACGGGACGAAGTAAAATAATTGCTAAATGTAAGAAAGAAACATGGCAAAGAAGCAAATGACGGGCAATAAAAGAGAAGGGGTGGAAGCCAACAATAAATCGAAACTAAGGATTGAAGATTGGGCTAGTAGGAAGAAATAAAAGTATAAGATAAAAGTTCAAGAGAATGAATTGCAACGAGAAGAAGAAAAGAAGGGGAAGACTAAATTTATGATGGTTATAAAACAGACCACCCTACTTGATGATGTCGGAGCATGGGAAAAAGTTAAGCTAGAGGGAGAATTTTATAAATCCCGCCCTCGATGCGCATTGGTGAAAAGGGGATTGAGAAGAGGCAGCCACGGACGAATGGCGATGACATGGTAATAATATGGCCAATGGAAATTGTAAGAGGCGGAGTCAGCATTAATAAGAGAAAATAATATGAAATAAGATAGAGAGGCAAAAAAGAAGGAGAGAGTTAGTTAGAAGTTTGAGAAAGTAGTGTCAACTAACGAGTATGGACGAAGTACGCCCGATGATAGTAATGTAAGCCGTGGCCCATACAAAAGAGCCCGAGGAAGAGAGCGCCCCAGTGTCCTGTAATGAGGGTCTGCAATGAGTGAAGGAGCCCTATAACCTACGAAGAGAGTGCCCCAGTTTATTGTTTAGAGTGTCTGTAATGATTGAAGGAGCCTTGTATCATACGAAGAGAGTGCCCCAGTTTCCTGAACCGAGCATCTATAATGAATGAAGGAGCCCTGTACCCCACGAAGAGAGTGCCCCAGTTCCAGTGCGATGATAGAACAATGAAGTTCGTCCTTACGAGTGCCAGATTCCCATCCAAGTGATCCAATAATCATCTGTCTAGGTAGTCTTTAGTGTTTCGTTTTCATATTACCATCATTGCTTCTCATTGTGTAGCCTTAATAACTAATATAGAGCGCGATGAGGAAGTGATTTGAGTATATAATGTTTAATGAGATAATTGATAATTCGTAAAAAACAATTTAGTTAACAGGATGCTATGCTTGTATATGAGTAAATATTAGTAGTAAATTGAACAAGGTTAATATGAGTGATTATGCTTATAAATGATATCATAATAATTGAATGAATTAAATATATGTGTCGTAGGGAATTAACTTAGTAGGAATGAAGTTGTGAGTAATATGTGTAGATGAAGTATGAAATATTCAGTAGGAGTAGTATAAAAATAATTGAATGAATTAAATATATGTGGCGTAGATAATTAACGTAATAGTAATGAATTTGTAAGTAATATGTGTAGACGAAGTATGAAATATTTCGTAGCAGTGTATTATATTATCTATGTGTTTAATAATCAATAAATTAATTTGTCATATTAAACTAGAGTTGTTTTCCAATCATTTGGGGATCACAATGAATGCAATGTACTAACCACATCTTTGAGCAATTAATCGACAAATTCAAAATCAAAATCATTATTCTTATATTTATTATATAATACCCCAACCAATTATTCAATCACCGTCACACGAATCCAATAGCGTTAGTACACAGCAGATTTAACCAGTCTTTCGTAAACTAGCTGTTTGAAGATGAAGCGCATCAGCCTTTGGGCGTACTGAAATTATCCTGCTAAGTCTTTCTTGAGAAAGCAAATTGCCGACCATTTGTGCTGTCGTGCTCTCAGAACAATCTTGTTTGTAAGCTATTTTCATCTCTTCCTCAGACTCCTCAGACTTCCTCAGATGGGGTACCTCATACTCAGAGCAAAATGGAATTTTCGGTGGTACATTGAGAATCGTCAGTTTAACTAAATGCACTATTGCTGTGAACCATTAATAGACTGTTCAAATTAATGTAAGCCCATTGTCTTGCTTAAATAATCATTAGCGGTGTCGGCAAACCTATTGCAAAACTGTCTGACCTTTTTTGATCATTAAACAAGTTGCAGGAATTTTATCACCCATTTGGTATTCTAGTATCACGCCATGCTTCTAAACAGCCTGCTCAAGCTGTTATGTACCAACTAAGTCTCATCGAAGTTGATAGAAGCGCTCTCAGTCTCACGATAGGGTCTTCATTTTTTAAATAAAATAAAATGATTAAAAATAAGTGATCTTACCACTTCAGTTTCATTACCATTTACTAATTACCACTCTACGATTTCCCTTCTCAATTAATAGTCCAGACAAAATACATGTAATACCCCGAAATTCTAAACTGAAATGTGGAAAATACCTCATATATTTTAATACATATATCACAATTTCAGTCTAAACTTTCGAACTCTATGCTTTTATCTATCACTTTGCCAAGAAGGTCCTTTTTTTCAGACGTTCCGCGCATAGCTTAAATATCATACAGGGTCTGTCCAGAAAGTAATGAGACCGATTCCATAAAATTCGTTTATTTGAAGATAATTTAACAGACACTTAATATTCTTCAAAAGAGACTGCTCCTGCATTAATACACTGTTACCAATGAACTCTGCCACCCATTGATGCCCTCCTGGAAGTCTTCAACTGGAATGCTGTTCAGAAAGCGTGTTACGTTTTTCTGCCAGTTCATAAGATTGTCAAAACGATGACCTTTTAAGCTGGGTTTTAACCAAGGGAATAGAAAAAAGTCGTTGTGACATTGCGTTTTGCCAGGAACTGAATCACATTGAAGGATGTGTGGACCGGCGCATTATCGTGGTGCAGAATCCAATTGTTTGCTTGATCCAGGCGGAAGCACGTGATTCGATTCCTCAACGTTTGAAGCAATTTCTTGTAAAATTCTGCATTAATTGTATGTCCGGATGACACCATTCGGACACTCATCCGACGATCAGAGTCCAAAAGCGCTTTAATTTTAGCCACATTGTCTTAAGTTCGAGAACTTGATGGATGCCCAGCGCGTTGTTTGTCATCGACGTCCTCTCTTCCGTCTTTGAAGGCTTTGTTCCACCTAAACACTTGAACCTTGGACAAAGAATCCTTCCCTTAGGCTTCTTGTAACATGGCAAGCGTCCCCGATTTGTTTAGCTTTACACAAAACTGTGGGGGCTTGGGGTGTCTTGAGTGGATGACAGATCTGTACTGTTTGACCGGCATCCTCGAGCTCCACAGCAATGAAAAATGACACCGAACTTTGGAAAATAACCCTCGACTGCGTATTCAGATATTGCTACGTAGCGAATGGTCTTCAGGTGATTTATGGGCTGATACGCGAAAGCGGGGGAACCGAGGTGTCAAAACGATTACACAAAACTGTATGGTGTATCGCTGCTCGACACTAAGGTCATCGTTTTGACAATCTGGAGGACTTGCAGAAAAACATAACGCGCATTCTGAACAGCACTACAGTTGAAGACTTCCAGGCGGGCATCAATGGGCTGCAGAATCGTTGGCAACGGTGTATAAATGCAGGAGGAGGCTATTTTTAAGAATATAAAATTTCTGTCAAATTATCTACAAATAAGCGAATTTTTATTATATTTAGTCTCATAACTTTCTGGACAGACCCTTTATATGCTTGAATAATTCACTTGTCTAGAAACATAAAAACTGTTTATTACCATTATTTTCTTTCCAGCGATTGCAATGATACACTATTTATCAGTTTGTTAGAAAAGTTTCATCAGTTCTCGCTGTCATAGACACAGCACAAATGAACAAGCAAATAAATCAAAATCAAATATTTAATACGATGGGGGTTAAACGATGGGGTTAACCACATCGTGGGGTGGTTAGCGTCATGAGGTCCCACGAAATGAGCTTGGGTTCGAGTCCTAACGAAGGCCTGGACGTTCTTGAGCTATTTCCTCACTGGGAGCAATGTTGGTTCACCTCTATGGTGCCCCCATGATAAGGAAGCCAACATAATTTCTCTGTGTGGATGGGCAAATTTTTTCAGGTAAAGTTCTTGTAGCGTTGAAAAAATAACCCAAGCATAATTTTCACAATACCAACTTTTCGTAAAAAACAGTATTAAAGTTCTCTATTTATTCGAGATCATTTAACCTTTTCCTTACGGGGTGGGATAGCATGTATCCCAAGAATACGGGCCCAAGAATGAATATATATATATATATATATATATATATATATATATATATATATATATATATATATATATATATATATATATATATATAAATAAAACAGTTCCGTAACTGACTCACTGACATACAATGCACAGACCAAACCGCTGGACTTAAAGGGCTTAAATTTTGCATGGCGATTTTTCATATGGTGTAGGGGTGCTCTAAGAGAGATTTTTGAAAAATTCTTCATAGATTTTTTTAATTAAATTTTTAAGCTGTTTTTGTAACTTTTTTTAGGTTTACATTTAAAATAATAATGTGAGGGTTATAAAATTTATATCACAAGAAAGATCCTAAAAATTCCTTTAAAATGAAATCTTTTTCGAACCGTTACCTCGATTTTCTGATTTTTGGTGAATTTTTAAAGATTAATTTTTAGAATTTAATTTATTAAATACTGATCATGTGATTTCTTTTTCTGGTGGTTTAAATAAATTTATCGTCACGTGCATAACAACTAAATAGACAAAAAAAAATATTTTTTTTTCTTTCTAATGCAGCAGACTATTGGATATTATCCAAAAAAATATCCCTTACGATTTATATATATATATATATATATATATATATATATATATATATTTGTACATCAATTGTATACATTGATCATCGCATTTATTATTAATATATATATTTATTTTTCTTCGGCATTAATTGCATACATTGACCATTGTATTTAATTTGAATGTACTCCGTAGCGAAGCGCGGGTTTTCAGCTAGTGTATATACCGGGTGATCCAAAAGTCAGGACGAACTTTAAAAATGAATAATTCGAAAACGAATAAAGATAAAAAGATGCGGTTTGCACCAAACAGATGGAAAAGAAGCCGGGTTTTGTGTGGCAACGAAAAAAAAATAGTTCTGTTGGCGACCAACAGATGGCGCTATAGTTTTTTATTTCACCAAAAGATGATTTACAAATGAAAAAATGTTTACAAGTTACAAGTCAGCTTAGTTACAGTTAATTACAGTAAATGTTCAATGTGTTGTCCATCATTCAGAAGTACCGCTGTGAGACGAGTCACCACACCGTTCACAGCATTGAGTAGCATTTCTTGCGTTATGGCAGACACATTTTGGCGGATGGCATCTTTCAATGCTGCTAGTGATGTCGGTTGGTCGCGGTACACTTTTGACTTCAAGAATCCCCACAGCCAAAAGTAAGAGGGTGTCAGATTGGGAGATCTTGCAGGCCATGCGTGATTAAAGCATTGACTGATAATGCGATCCTCTCCAAATGTTGAGCGTAGCAGGCGTTGCACAGGCAGAGCAATATAAGGTGGTGCTCCATCTTGCATAAAGGGGACTGTTTGGAGTGCCTGTCGCGCTTCCAGTTCAGGATTAATGTTGTTCTGTAACAGTGCTGCATATCGCTGACCAGTGACAGAAACTGTTTTGAAACCCGTCTTTGTGACTTCCTCGAAAAAAATGGACCAATTATGAAATAATCAGTGAAGCCACACCAAACTGTCACTTTAGGCTGTGGCAAGGGTACATCAACAAATGCATACGGATTTTCTGTGGTCCACACTCGACAATTGTCGGTGTTAACAGCGCCAGAAAGTGTGAAATGCGCTTCATCTGTCCAAAGCACAGTGTGAAGCCAGTCGTGCTGCTCTTCTATCTTATTGAATACCAAATTCGCAAAATCTTGGCGAGAGTTGAAGTCAAGAGGTTTCAGTTATTGGTTATGTTGCAACTTGTAAGGGTACCGTTTCAGGGATATTCGCAGTGCTCTCCAGACACTTACGTACGACACTCCTATCTGTCTCGAAACTTCTCGAGCACTGCACTCCCCATGTGCAGAAACCGCCGACATGGATTGCACCGTCTGCTCCACTGTCATGAGGGGCGTCCACTTCTTGGACGTGACGCCAAAGAACCTGTAGCTTCAAATTTCTTCATCCTTTTTTTGTTTTTTTGTTCAATGCAGAAGACTTTATTGGTCCTTTGCTATCTCGCATACCCTTCATGTAGCGATATGCTCGCAATATCGCAATGGCACTTTCCGAATTCTTATAATACAGTTTAACTAAGAGGGCTTTCTCCACTATGGACAGCATTTCGATGCATATAAGCTTCGACTACCATTACCTGCTGCAGCTGCTCCTTTTTATATTGTTTGTTGCTTTGCATAATCCTATATCAGAAATGCGACAGCGCCATCTGTTGGTCGCCAACAGAACTATTTTTTTTCGTTGGCACACAAACCCGGCTTCTTTTCCATCCGTTTGGTGCAAACCGCATCTTTTTATCTTTATTCGTTTTCGAATTATTCAGTTTTAAAGTTCGTCCTGACTTTTGGATCACCCGGTATATATATATATATATATATATATATATATATATATATATATATATATATATATATATATATATATATATATATATATATATATATATATATATATATATATATATATAATGGGCCCCGTAAGCGAAAGGTTAATGGTATAAACCTATACTTTTTTTTGCATCATTAACTAAGTCAAACAAAGTTCTTAAAATTATATTTCAAAAGTTTTTTAAAACTGAAATGCAATATAGCATAAACCATCTTCTTTACAACAGCGATATATTAAGATTACATTGCACGAAAAATACCTTTAAGGAAGGAATTTTATAGATTTTTACTCGCTTTTGAAGGCCATCTTTGAACGGTTGTAACCAGTTCCCTAGTTCTTGAAGTGTTGAACAAGTAATTCTAAATTTTCTGTGGTGAAAAAAAGGAATGATGAAAATCGACGCAAAAGATCAGAGTGCCTGAAGGTAATGGAATGCATTTTCCGAGAAGAAAAGACATGGTGGAAGATTTCCGGGAATTTAGATGTAAGCCTGAGTGAATAACTTAGAAAAAGGTACAGGAAGTATCAAATTCTAATAATTCACGGGGACTTTAAAGTTACAACATATTGCTTTTTTAACAATAAAGCAAAATTTCATGCTTATTAATAATTTATTTCTTTTATACATTTTTATTTGACCTGAAAGGATTATGATGTTGGTTCATAAAAGTTTTTTTCTCTCCAAATTTTGAGTGAAATGTGTGTGTATATATTAGATATTAACAATTTTTTTACGATTTTGGAATGTTTTTGTTTTTCGTATAGTCTGCAGAAACATACGGTAAAATTTCGTTTTATTTTTCCGATGACTAAGTAATTAATTAAACATAGATGAAAAAACACTGAAAAAAGGAACATCACAAATGAACCTACACTCTGTCACAAAAAATATATGCACCCAGAAGGAAACGAGCTACTATCACGAAACTTAACATGTATATAGTGTATGAGGAGATAAGCAAATGATTACAAATTCAGAAGAACAAACCGTTTTATTAAGAAGATATGGCATGAAAAAGCTTACATGTCAGTAAGTAGTAAATCCACTTCTGGCAGATATACAAGCCGAAACACGGTGTGGCATCGAATCAGTGAGGTCACCTATGACCTCCTGCGGAAGATCGTGCCATAATCTTTGCAACTGGTCAGTTAATTCACCAGTATTCCAGGACGGCTGTAGTTGCCTTCCAAGCACGTTCCAGACATGCTCTATTGGCGAGGGTTCTGGTGACCTGGCAGGCCATGGGAGTACGTCATATCCTTGAAGACATTGTTTAGAGAGTCGCGCTGTATGTGAACGAGCGTTGTCCTGCTGATAAATGGCACCTGGGAGACTTGATAGCATAGGCAATACAACTGGCGTTAAAATCTCGTCCACGTAACTGCGTGCTGTCAAAGTGCGCTGAATGACGACTAGAGGTGATCGTGTGTCCCAACAAATCGCTTCCCACACTGTCATACCTTGTGTAATCGCCGTATGCCTCTCGACAACAAATGCCGGATCGGACCGGTGGCCTGGCCGCCTCCACACGCGTATGCGCTGGTCATCAGCATTGAGACTGAAACGAGATTCATTGCTGAAGATCACATGCCTCCAATCGGTCACACTCCAGCTTGCCCGAGGTCGGCAGAAATCCAATCGACACTGCCTATGATGTGGGATCAGTGGTAGGCGTCTTAATGGACGTCGACCCCTTATACCTGCGTCGGCCAGTCGTCTCCGAATGGTTCTCGCGTCCATTCTAGCTACGTTGTTCGTGCGGACATGGCCGCTCTTATGATTGCGCAATCCTCGCGAGCATTTGTGTTCCTGGGACGCCCTGACCTTCCACGACGGTAGACTATCCCTTCCGGGATCCATTATTGCCAACACCGAGCAACTACCATATCACTTCGACCGAGGTGGAAGCCGATACGCCTGTTCGACAAACCTGCTTCTCTGAAGCCTACTATATGCCCCCTCTCAAAGTCCGTCAATTGTTCGTACTGTCGCCGGTTACTTCTCAGAGGCATCTCTAGTCACAATACCGTCCATCCAAGTCGACAGATTTGTTTTAATAACCCTATGGCACGAGCAATC
This sequence comes from Dolomedes plantarius, assembly GCA_907164885.2. Taxonomy (NCBI): domain Eukaryota; kingdom Metazoa; phylum Arthropoda; class Arachnida; order Araneae; family Dolomedidae; genus Dolomedes; species Dolomedes plantarius. Next base: position 168,135,905 of record OU015490.1, read on the forward strand.
ATGCTTTTAAACTCTCCCAGCTGCGCATCTCATATGCGCATAGCGCGCTTACCCTTCTCTCATTGGCGTCGAAATATTAATCATTTGCATATCTCTTACCAGACTGCATTCCTGTCGATTTTCGTGATAGTAGCTCTATTTCTTTTGGGAGCATATATTTTTTTGTGACAGAGTGTATTATAAAGTCATTGTCCCAGGTATTAAAATTTGAAAAGCCAATCAGATGTTAATAAAAATTCACCGACTGCAAAACGAGGTTTTATGTGCTACTTTTTAACAGTTAACTGTCTTTAAATTCATCCTATTATTTGTTCAAATGAATCGTTGTCTATTAAGTTTTTATTCTCGTGTATTACAACAACCTAAATACCCTAGTTTACTATGGTTCATAATTTTTAAAATAATATCTGGACTTAAAGTTATCATCATTTCATTACGTCAAAAGAATGGTATAATGAAAAAGAAAATGATATGGAGAACTCTCTATCATTGTCGCTGTTTAGATATTGTGGGAACGAATGAGCATAAATCACATGTGTGCGTGTTACAGCAGATTAGACAACGGATTTCTTGAGGTTATTCACCATTTACATTTTGTTCCGCATTCTAATAATGCTGAACTGTCAAAAAAAATTATTTAAGATAGTCTCTTCTAGCGAAACTACCGCGGGTTATTAACGTAGGATTACTTATCGCTGCTTTTTTTTCAATTTTGGTACTTTTCTGTTTAACTGATAATTCTACTGCGTTTTGGCACTCTGCCAAAATTATAACTCACGAACCTGACAATTTTTTTCTCTCCGGAGGACCGTTATAGAGCAGAAGTGGGCAAATTGTGACCCGCCAAGACAGCCAGAAAAATTGCAAGCCAAAAGCTCCAAGACAGCCAGAAAAATTGCCAGCCAAAGGCTCCAAGACAGCCAGGAAAACTGCCAATATTTTATTCAATTTATATTTATTGATTTTTATGATACAATTTATACCTTTTCTGAAATTCAAAGTTAACTAATAAATGCAATAATTTTAAAAGGTGGGGCCCTCCGCTAAACTCCGCTTACACAAAGCGGCCCCCGAGCCGAAAAAATTGCCCACCCTGTTAATTCTACGTTAAAAGTGTTGGCTTAGCAGATCAACTGAATGGTCACTGATCAAACTTGCTGCTTAAGTTCAGTTATCATCCCGATCATATCAAGGTACAATATCATCTTGCATTTAATGTGGTGTAACGAATCAAAGTTGGGAACGATATACACTTTTTAAAAAATAAATTCAGCCCGACAAGAATGGGTCTCAAACCACAAATCATCCGATGTTACAGATTGACGTATCACCAAATGAAGATATAAAAAAACTCGTATCATCATCTGGAGATATAAGATTTTGAAAGCCTTATTATTAAGATTAATAATAAGGCACTTTAATAAGGCACAATAATAAGGCATTCAAAATAAGAGCATAAGGCCTTAAGATTTTTATGCTCTTATTTTGAATGCCTTATCTCACGCATTTTAAGCGTTTTATTTTAACATATTTATTTAGAAACCATCTACACAGAATTTGGGAACATTTATTTAAGTATTGATTTATTTATTCTGATTTTTACCCACAGCATGTTTCTCTAACAGTCAATTTCTAAACATTATCGATATTTTCAACGGCTTAGTGTCACTGGAATATTTAACTTTATGTCTCGAGCCTTGAATCTCCCGATCTGTAAAATGGTGCTTAATTCAGCATCCTACGGTATGACAGGGAATGTCTCCTTTCGATTGCATTTCTTCACTACTAAACTTCGTGCTTGAAATTTACGTCAGCTAGTTGATGGCCGAATGGCTAGGGCACTGGCATTCGGTTCAGATCTTGTGGTTTCGAGTCCCCCTCTTGGTATGGATGTTTGTAGCCGTTCGGAATCGGCTTCAAACTGTAGGTCCCGATCTAATTAGCCCTCGTGTAGCAAAACGTTTACCTTAGCGCTCCAAACCAAACCAAACAAAAACCAGTTTACCTAAATGCGGTTCAGTTTCATCAATAGAAGGTTAACAAGCTTATAACTTTAAGGCTGTTGTGTACTAACCCTATTGGATTCGCTCTCCTCAATGCTAACCTGTGGAGAAAATGTATCTACTATTTACAGCTACATAAATGCTGATGATCCAAAAAAATGGTATTTTCAGAGAGCCTGAACTTTTCTACACCTTGCTACAGGATTCATTTTATAAATTTCGTCCATCAAAGGAATTTAGGAGAGTTTAAAACACACTATACCAGATATTTCCCCGAAAAATTTAAATTTTAGAAAATTATTTGCATTTTATTAAACGAAAAATGTCCCAAGGTATGGAATTTCTTTCTCTATTAAGAAGTAAAATTTAAAAAAGAAATCTTTCAATCCAAGTGGGCAATCCTTGGACACATTTTCTCCGTACGTTAACATTGAGGCGAGCGAATCCAATATGGTTAGTTCACAGCAGTCTTAACCTCATCCTGTTAGGTTTCTTTAGAACACAGTAATGACTCTGACACTCTATTTGCAAATCTGCCTAAGAAATATTTCTACCATTTTGTAAAGTTTTAAGTTTTCAAGAAATTCCTTTTTATCTCGATTCTACTGCACACGTTTAATATGCGGGCTTGAGCTTTTCATTCTTTCGGAAAAGAAAAAAAATAAGTGGTTAAAAAAAATTTATTCTTCAAAGAGAAGAATTTTCATTTGTATTCTCCCGGAATAAAGTTCTAGGTTAGATTTTCCCTTCTTCCGTTTTCTGACAAAAATTTCAAACACTCTCTCTAAAATCTGGAACCCGGCTGAAAAATGATCCGATGATGTTTTTTTCAGATACCCTCCTGTTTTAAGTTGCTAAGGAGGAAGAGAATTTTTTCCCCGGTTGCATTAACACGGATCGTTTTTCAGATACTCTTTCTTTTGCGCCTCATTTTAGGTTATTTTGTTTTCTGAACTCGCATTTATTTTAAGCAATTTTACTCGCTTATACTATAAAGCCTCGTAAATTTTATACGTGTTAATGTGAAGACGTGAGTTGACCCCACAGAGTGGGGCAATGGTGAGGGATATTAAAACCATATTAAATCTTCCCTCTGAGTTTATTGTGCGGCAAGGAAGCTCTATCGGGCTTCCTTGCCGGAATCTATCTTCCTTGCTCTATCGGGCTTCCTTGCCGGAATCTATCTTCCTTGCTCTATCGAGCTTCCTTGCCGGAATCTATCTTCCTTTCTCTATCGGGCTTCCTTGCCAGAATCTATCTCCCTTGCTCTATCGGTCTTCCTTGCCGGAATCTATCATCCTTGCTCTATTGGGCTTCCTTGCCGGAATCTATCATCCTTGCTCTATCGGGCTTCCTTGCCGGAATCTATCATCCTTGCTCTATTGGGCTTCCTTGCCGGAATCTATTATCCTTGCTCTATCGGGCTTCTTTGCCGGGATATATCATCCTTGCTCTATCGGGCTTCCTTGCCGGAATCTATCTACCTTGGTCTATCGCGCTTCCTTGCCGGAATCTATCATCCTTGCTCTATTGGGCTTCCTTGCCGGAATCTATCATCCTTGCTCTATCGGGCTTCCTTGCCGGAATCTATCATCCTTGCTCTATTGGGCTTCCTTGCCGGAATCTATTATACTTGCTCTATCGGGCTTCTTTGCCGGGATATATCATCCTTGCTCTATCGGGCTTCCTTGCCGGAATCTATCTACCTTGGTCTATCCCGCTTCCTTGCCGGAATCTATCATCCTTGTTCTATCGGGCTTCTTTGCCGGGATCTATCACCCTTGCTCTATCGGGCTTCCTTGCCGAGATCTATCTTCCTTGCTTTATCGGGAAAGGAAGTTATGGACTCTGCTGGTATTGAGATCCAAAGGTCTAAAATTACACGTGTACAAACGTTTCCTAAATAATAACAGAATCAATAAAGACCCATTATGTGTCCTAATTAATATGTCCTGATTATTCAGTCACCTGATATATCGCACCCCGGCAAGGAAAGTGACACTACTAAAAAATGCAGCATTTGAGAAAAAATTAACTTAAAGAATACGATACAGCTTGAACTAGCATTACAACAAAACTCATACAACTGCCCCCGGGTGGACAAATGCGAGATAGAGATGTGTCGCTTTTCGTGTGCGATGGAGAACTTCAAACATATTCTTCAATGACATAACCCCAAAATTGCCATTTTTTGACTTGTATCACTTTTCTTGCCGGGGTGCGATATGTTCTGAATAGACATGGCCTTGGAAGTGTTTCCATGCAAACTCACTAGGTGGCAGGACAGCGCTTAGCAACCCACTGTTCGGCTAATTGGCGCATTTAGTTGAAAGTTAAACAAGGGACGTGGTGGACGCGAATTCCAAGTCTAGAGTTAACATAAAGTCGTGCGTTAAGCTAAGGAAAACCCTGATATTAGTGTATCCCTGCTGTACCCGACCTGTAGCCGTGTGAAAGGGAAGCGACGTGGAGATATTGCTGAAATCTAAAGGCGCTGTGACAGATGTGCTGAGAAGCATCCCGGATGAAGCTTTCACTACTTGCTTCCATTACCTCCAGAAACGGTAGCAGCTGTGCATATATAGCCTTGAGGGATACTTTGACAAGACCGAGGACCGAGGAGTGTACTTTGACAAGACCGAGGACCATTACTTGCTAAATTTAATGAACATTTTACTAGCTCAACCTTGAAACTTTACTGACTATGGTTATATTTACTATAAACTCATACCTTACATAAAGTTCATATGCAATGTGCAGATATAGGGTACCAAAATTGTTTAACCAAATTAAATTAGTTTTTAAAAAAACCAAGAAATCCATAAAATCCTCAGATTTTTAGATCAATTTTTCAGATAAACATGTTTAATTTTTTAGCTTATTTAAAAACTTCTTTTCTTTAAAATGTGTGTTTTTTCTGAATTCATTGGAAGATCAGTGCATTTGCCAAAATCAATATATATCATCCCTGAACGTAAAACAAAAAAATCTGTATTTAGAATTCAAGGTCCCAATATTAAATTTTAAGCATTATATCCCATACTTGTATGCGTTCCGTAATATTAAATTTGATCTTTGTTGAATACAGTAGAGTCCCGATATTCCGAAATGATTGGGACCAGAGCCTTTTCGGATTAACGAAATTTTCGGATTAAGCGAAATCATTCTTAAAATATACTTAAATTACATAACAAAGTGTGATTACATAAATATTACATATTACGTGTGATTACACAGTTTATTTTATAAGGTCTGATAAACACTACCAAATCTCGGGACGAAATGGGTGATAAGAGGTCGGAATGCTGCCTAGTACAGTACAGTAGAGTGTAAGTTGTTCGTTCAGTAGAGTGTAAGATTTTAGACGATCAATAGATTGTTGAAATGGTTTTGAGAAAACCTGTCGACCAGTGACGTAGCGAGCATAACTGGCGCCCGCGGCTCGATAACATTTTGGCGCCCCCTTCCGAAAAACATATAGTAATATAATATGTAGAATTAGTGAAAAGCACCATTTGGCGCCCTTCTGCGAGTGGCGCCCGGGGCGCATATTCCCATTCCTTACATGAAATCGCTCCATTACATCGTTTGGAGCTGCTGATTGGTCAATTGAGTTTACATCGGTATTTGTGCATTTGGTGCGCTGATGCTTATGAAAGCATGTCTGTTTTTGAAGAATCAAAACTTCCATCACTATTTTTGAACGAGCATTTATAATTTTTTTTTTAAGAGTAAGGTTAAAAAACTAAAGTGTGCAAAACAGCAAAAAATATATAATATGCATCTTGCAATTAAGATTTTAATTTTAAAAAATAAAAAATAAAGTTTTTTTAATTCAACATTTAAATTTAAAAATAAATAAATAAATAAATAAATAAAGCTTTCCTTTTTTTGAAATTCAACACTTCGATTTTAAAGAAAAAAAAATATATTTCCTTTTTTTAATTCAACATTTAAATTTAAGAAAAAAGTCAAGTTTGAGTAACATTTACTCTATTTTATTCTACTCCTAAAATTTTACGGTGAAATTACTACGGACATTGGCAATTTCTTAAAATTTTCCATGCACAAAAAAGAAATATGCAGGCATTTATGACGAAAATTTCTTTTACAAATAGCTTGTCACTTTAAATTACTTTTACATTAATAGGTGGCGCTACTTAGGAAAAATTCACGTTCCTTGTAAAATATGGCGTAAAAAAATATATAAAAATGAAAGCAACTAAGAGATAGATTTTATCTCATTTAAAATGCGCTTAGGATCAAATATTATGCAATTATCGAAATGAAAGCAACTAAGAAATATATTTTAGCATTTATCTCATTTAAAATGCGCTTAGGATCAAATATTATGGCAATTACCGATGCAAACTCAATTGACCAATCAGCAGCCGCCAAACGATGTAATGGCGCGATTTCATGTAAGGAATGGGAATATGCGCCCGGGGCATGATAGAACCCCTTGCCTCCCTGTCGCTACCCCACTGCTGTCAACGTCTCAGACCAAAGTAAAGGTGGAGCAGACGGTGACAGCCAGCAGAGGGTATCCCACTCTGACACCGCGGCTGCATTTGATGTACCGCTACGCTGCGTAGAGTAACACTCCGCCGCGACCAGAGCGGACACCATTTTTTCTGACGCGTTGGCATAATTTGGCTTCAAGAGAGAAGTTTTCTTCTCTTCGACAAAAAAATTTTAACAGATTTTTTTCAAAGCAATGTAGTTCAGTAATAATTAGTTCAGTTCATTGTCTAACTTTGAATTTTCTTGCAATTTTCAGAAACATACTTTATATTACTTAGTATCACTGTGGTTTTATTGTAACCTTAGTTCTTTTTGACTTTTGGTTTCGAATTAAGCAGACTTTCGGATTACCGAAGTTCAGATTATCGGGACTCTACTGTATTTAGACTGTCAGCATCTTGGATCGCGTTGAAATTCAACTATTATATGCAGCGTAATGACTGCCTACCAAGAGCGGGGTTCGGACATTTTCTCGTAACTCAAAGCCAGTATTCTACGAACTCAGCTATCCTTGTAATGCAAAGAAGTGTTTTTTTTATGATTTCCTCGCATGCCTTCTTTCTTTTTGAGACCAATAACAAAGATGTTGACCTCTACATATTTTATAAATCATTTTAATATTATTTATTTTTTTTAATTTGATGTTTCTAAGGTATTTCTCAATAAATATGTTTAAAATGCTTACCAAATTTCCCTGCTACTTAGATATAAAAGTTTCCCATGCCAAATATTAAGTATCAATTGTAAGTGCTGAAGAGATAATGAATCATGATTGCCATACAGTTCATGACCATACTTTCTAATGACTGGTCACCACTGTAGCTACCACTTGTCGAGAGTGGGATTTAAACCAGCATCTCTTAGCCTCGTGACCAGTTTTTTGCCACCCATTCTACCCTGGCGATGAGAGGAAACGCCATTTTTAATGGCATCTCTAGCAATATACTTAAAGAATTATCACGCACAAAATTTCTTGGTCGAATATTTAGATAAATGCTCCATTTTTTTGTTTTTCATGAACTATTTTAAGAATTGAAGATTGAATGAATTGCGATTAACATAATCAACTGTTCATCTATTTAGATATGAAAATGGCCAGAGGTAGCCTAGTGGTAGCGCTTCGGCTTTCGGTACTGAGGTTGTTAGGATCGAATCCCGACAAGCACAGTTAAATACTTTTGTGTCTAGGCCAGATATAAGCACGTTAAATCCGTAGACCGGAAAGTCCTTGTATGAGGTCAGTGGGTGGGGAAGGTACGATCCCCCAGATGCCACCCCTGGGGTGTTCGGTTAAAATTGTTGTGGCACCTAGCCAATAAGGACTCCGACCCTTGTGGTTCTATTATAAACTGTAGCCGCACTACTCAGGTTGAAGCCTATATGGACCTGGTCTGGCATTTCCAGCCAAGAGGCATTAGGAACAACAACAACAACAGATATGAAAGTTTTTCATGCCAAATATTACGTATTAGAATACAGTAAGTATTCTAATGGTTAACTTAAAGAGTCAGTGAGACTTATGATTACCATAATCAACTGTTACTTAGATATAAAAGCTTTCCATGCCAAATATTACGCATCTCTTGTAAACCCTGAAGAGTGAATGAATTATGATTACCATAATCAACTATTACTTAGATATAAAAGCTTTCCATGCCAAATATTAAGTATCTACTGTAAACACTGAAGAGTGAATGAATTTTGATTACCATAATCAACTGTTGCTCAGATATAAAAGCTTTCCATGCCAAATATTAAGTATCTATTGTAATCATTGAAGAGTAAATGAATTATGATTACCATAATCAACTGTTGCTTAGATAGAAAAGATTTCCATGCCAAATATTACGTATCTATTGTAAACATTGAAGAGTGAATGAATTATGATTACCATAATCAACTGTTTCAGCTACTTAGATAGGAAAGCTTTTCAGGCCAAATATTACGTACCTAGCTCAATTGATATGTTAAGCTTCAAAAACAGAATCAGTAAGTGCGAATAGCCAGACAAGAGGGTATTTTGCTGCATTTTACACAACTATGGAATTAAAATATATGTTCCAGTAAAATAAAATAGTAAACGAATTAAAATTTACTGAATTGAAAAAGTATGGCTTCCTGTAAAATAGATATGATGGATGCCCTCAGAATGTAAATAAGGTTCTCACACCATCGAATGGTCGGATAATGATTTTCTGAGCGTTTTGCGAGATCAGGAAATACTGCATTTTTCGGATCATATGACGCACCTCAAATTTATGGGAGGATTTTTAGAAAAGAATATTTTGTATTTTGTTAGGTATATAAAGATATTTTATATTTCTTACTTAATAAAGATAAAAAATATACATATAAAATATATATTATATATAGAGAGAAAAAATATATTATATATGACGTGGTTCTTGCACCAAATAACTCTTTTATTAAACTAATTACTCTAAATGGCTGTCATCATCAATAAGCCGGTGGAAATAACTACTACTTAAAAAACAATTAAGGACTTTCTTTATTAACATTAATTATAATTCAATCCAATCCGCCTTTTCCCATAATCTCTCAGCCAACGACACGCGTCCACACCGAACGGCGGAAAACCCTAATCTGCTTATTCTCTTCTCGCATTATCTAAAAGCGCGACGCAATATCGTGGGTGTTCAGTGTCTCATGATCGGTGACTCAGCGTTACGCGCTTTGGAACATTCGATGTTAACGCCATATTCTCTGCTGATCGCTCAAGGCTACGTTAACAAAACACGAGATGGGGACAACTATCGCCATCTGTTGACTCTTTCTTTCCCCATACGTCTAATATCTCGCTTAATAATAATTTATTCATATTAATTCGTTTGATTTAGCATAAACCTACCTACTTAATATAGTTAACGCCCCTGGATATTGCATATATAATAAATATATAACATAAATATACATATATATATATATATATATATATATATATAATAAAATATTCATTTTTCATGTTACCTTAAGGCCATGAGACGCACCTTAATTTAAAATCGATACTTTTGGTGCAAAAAGGTGTGTCTTATCGTCTGAAAAATACGGTACTATTAGATCCCCGATAGCTGCCACAAACTTCAACTTATTATACCTGCATAAACTCAACAATTTCTTATTCAAATCATGCTCATCGGATATCCCCGTATTTAAGCCTTGATATTTAAGATTTTCAGGAGCAAGTCAGCACAGCATAAATTTTACTCAGCCAAATTAAATTCACAAACGCAATAAATATATTCTGATAAGAAAATAAATTAAGTTAAACACTAGCTAAAATTTTATGCTTTACATCGTAAAAGCGTATAACTTTTCTAAGGAAAACATAAATTTAAAATTCCAGTAAAACAATTTGACTTTTATTATCTCTGTAGATCGTTGTAAAACGGTCCTGTTCCATTACCTAATAAATATTTCAAAGCCTTTCTCTAAAATTCCGACACTGAAAAATGATTCTTTTGATCTAAGTACGGGAAGACAAAGAGGTGTTTTTTTTTTTTTTTCATTTTTCATTAACACGGATCATTTTTCATGCTGCGTAAACTGCACAGAAAATAACACCCTTTCCGCTTTCTCTCTTTTGCTTGTTCATTTACTTTGTGAAATTTAGCATCGTAATTCTGAATACTTAAAATAAATGGAAACAAATAAATTATTTTGAAACCACATTTTTTAACTGAGTCATAAATGTGTAGGCGGTTCTTTATCTCCTCTTTTTCGTGACAGCATCATGCATCAGAAATACAGCCTGTACTGCATCTACTGTGTAATAAAGCCTTATCAATATTTTTAACGTAGGATTACGTTCCTCCATAACGGTCCTCCGAAAAGCAAACTTTCAGACGCTAAAACCGTCCGTCCATACCTCGCGAGTTATAATTTTGGCAGCGCGCCAAACCCAGCCTATATCGCTTGGACAAGCAGTAAACAGTTAAACAGAAAAGTACCAAAATGCGTCAAAATTTTGACATACGTACATATATATAGATACATATATACATAGCAGATACATACATATATACATACAAAAGAGGTAAGCAACGATAAGAAATCCTAAGTTAATAACCTGCGGTAGTTTCGTTAGAAGATACTACCTCAAATTTGGTTGTTGTTGTTGTTGTTGTTGTTGTTGTTGTTGTTGTTGTTGTTGTTGTTTCTAATGCCCCCTGGCCGGAAGTATTCCATACCAGTTCCGTATAGGTTAGCGGTCTGAGGGGTGCAGCTCCGGTTTATAATGGCCGATTTAGGCAGGTGACACTTCAGTCTTAACCGAGCACCCCCAGGGTTTGGCATCTGGGATCGTACCCTCTCCCACCCTCTCTGACATCACCTGGACTTCCAGATCTACGGATTTAACGTACCCATATCCGGCCAAGACACGGAGGTATTATTCAAAAAAGTTTATCAGCTATCGGTGGTTCTCGAATGTCCAATTCAATAACTGTAGGACCGATTCTCAAAAAGGCTAACACTTCATAAAAGCAAAAACATTTATTTCAAAATACCAAAAGAAATCGAACTCCAATCGAAACAGCTAAGGCCGTCTAGGCTAAGTTATCAGTTCCTTTTGAGTTGCACCGTGTGCAGGCGGCCTAAGTCAGTCCAAATTCGACATCCTTGAACTGCAGAGAGACGTTCATCTTGTACAAGCGTGTCACAGGTGAAGGAATGCGCCACCTGGATTTCACTACGAGAAATAATTTCCATATATCTTGCGAGAAATATATTTGCAACAGGTATTTAATGACGCTTGTCAGGATTCGATCTGAGCACCCTTAGCACCGAAAGCCGACGCTCTACCCGAGGGCCCAATATTTTGATTTACTTCAACGAAACGATATCTGTTTCTGTGTCCAGGATCATTAACACGTAAAACAGTAAAATTGATAACGTCTCGTCAAAAATATGAGAAAAACCATGGAAACTGTAAACTTCAACACTATAACAGGGCTCCCAGCGAGAAAAAAGTAATAAACCCAGATGCCATCTCAAAAAACCCAGATTGTAATTAAAAAAAAACCTAGCTCTTTTAAAAGGATATTTTTTTTATTAAAAAGGATTAAAAAATATAGATAAACTAGCTGAATACTCGTACTTCGCTACGGAGTACATTCAAATTAAATACAACGGTCATATGCAATTCATGCCAAAAAAAAAAAAAAAAAAAGATATATATATATATATATATATATATATATATATATATATATATATATATATATATACTGAGCGACCACTTTATTATGACCACCTGACAGTTTTACGCAAATGAGCTCTAGCATCACAGTGTGGCCGCTAGAGGGCGAGATAGCGATAAATAGGGAATGCAGGATAAGCAAACCATGAATTGCACTGTTTTGCTTGCGAAGATATGGGTAAAAAACTTTATTGAACTGAGTTTGGACGATTGTAGGTGCTCGAAGCCTCGCAACCAGTATCAATAAAACGGCTGCACTTGTGAAGTGTTCGAGAGCATCAGTTATTAATGTTTACAGAGAGTGGACTGCCAAGCAGAAAACCGGGTCTCGACGTCAGGCTTATAAATGGTCGCCACAGGCTACTGAATACTCGATCTGAAAGGAGACTTGCCAGAGTTTTATAAGTGCAACATAAAATCAACAGTAAGCCAAATAGCAGGGAATCTTAATCAAGGAGCAACTGCGAACGTGTCTGAAAGAACTGCTCATCGCCCATTACACCGTATGGGCTATGAAAGCCAACGACCTGTTCAAAAGCCTCTACTGTCTGCCTTGAACAAGAGCAGACGTCTCCAGTTCGCAAAAGCACAAGGATTGGACAGAAGATGACTGGAAATTGGTCACGTGGTCCGATGAATCGCTTTTTCATTTAAACCATGCAGATGTCAGTTGTGCGAATATGGAGAAAACAGTACGAAAGCATGGACTACAACTGCATTTCCTCAATACTTCAAGCTGGTGGAGGCAACATTACGCTTTTGGGGATGTTTTCTTGACATTGTATAGGTCCTTTGATTCCAGTGAAACAACTTCTGAATATTTAAGTGTTATCACAGATCAAGAACATCTTGTTTTGTTAATGGTGTCCTCTTCGGGAGATGGATACGTCCAACAGGACAATGCTCCTTGTCATAAAGCTGGCATTGCCCTCAGATGGCTCGAAGAGCATAGCGGAGAATTTACCTTGCTTCGTTGGCCTGCAAAATCACCAGATCTCAATCCAGTTGAGATTTTGCGGGATGAGATCAAGCGGGGCATCAGGCGGTTAGATCCAGTACCATCAATCTTAAAGAAATGGACAGTGCAGTTCATCGAATGTGGTCTAAAATTCCTCATACCACCTACCAACATCTCATAGAATCTATGCCAAGAAGAATTCCTGTAGTATTAAGGTCAAATGGTGGTCCAACATTGTATTCAGGGGGTGGTCATAATAATTTGGCCACTCAGTGTATATATTTATAATAAATACAACGATCAATGTATGCAATTGATGCAAAAAAAACAAAAATATATTTATAAAAAAATCGTAACGGATATATTTATATACAAAATAATGTAGAAGGAAATATTCAAATTAAATATGATAGAACATGCTAAAGAATATAGTACAGTTTGAGGAACATATCTTTAACTGTATGTTAATATTTTCTTTTGATAATGTCAAATCGTCTGCCGCATTATAACGAAAAAATTTTTTTGTCAATTTCTTCGGTTGTTAGGCACGTGACGCAAAATTAGTTTAAAGTACCACAAAAAGAAAAGAAACCACGTGATCAGCATTTAATAAATTAAATTCTAAAAATTAAAATTCGCCAAAAATCAGAAAATGGGGGTAAAGATTCAAAAAAGATTTCATTTTAAATGAATTTTTTATGATCTTTCTCGTGATATATATTTAGAGCACTCAGATTATTATTTTAAATACAAACTTTAAAAAGTTACAAAAAAAGCTTAAAAATTTTATTTTAAAACATCTAAGAAGACTTTTTCAAAAATCTTTCTTAGCGCACCCCTACATTATAAGAAGAATCGCCATGCAAAATTTCAGCCCTTTAGGTCCAGCGGTTTGGTCTGTGCGTTATCTGTCAGTTAGTCAATCAGTCAGTCAGTTACGGAATTGTTTTATATATATAGACTAGCTGAAAACCAGCACTTCGCTACGGAGTACATTCAAATTAAATACAACGGTCAATGGATGCAACTAATGACAATATATATATATATATATATATATATATATATATATATATATATATATATATATTTATAATGAATACGATGATCAATGTATACAATTGATGTAAAAAGAAACAAAATATATATTTATAAAAAAATCGTAAGAGATATTTTTATAGACAAAATGATGTAGAAGAAAATATTCAAATTAAATGTAATAGGAAATATAAAAAATATAGTACAGTTTGAAGAACATAATATCTTTTACTGTATTTTAATTTTTTTTTTTGATAATGTCCAATCGTCTGCCGCATTAGCAAGAAATTTTTTTTGTCTATTTAGTTGTTATGCACGTGACGATAAATTTATTTAAAGTACCAGAAAAGAAATCACGTGATCAGCATTTAATAAATTAAATTCTAAAATTTAATCTTTAAAAATTCACCAAAAATTAGAAAATAGAGGTAAAGGTTCGAAAAAGATTTCATTTTAAAGGAAGTTTCATGATCTTTCTCGTGATATAAATTTTATAACCCTCAAATTAATATTTTAAATGCAAACTTTAAAAAAGTTACAAAAATAGCTTACAAATTTAATTTTAAAAAATCTAAGAAGAATTTTTCAAAAATCTTTCTTAGTGCACCCCTACACTATAAGAAGAATCCCCATGCAAAATTTCAGCCCTTTAGGTCCAGCGGTTTGGTCTGTGCGTTGTATGCCAGTGAGTCAGTTACGGAACTGTTTTATATATATAGATAAGATACACACCCCATTTTCCTAAGGTTCCTTGAAATTAAATTAAAGTTATTTTATTCAATTATTGTCAGGTTGAATCCATTTCATCATTCACCTGAGGATTGCTGAGGATCGATCTGTTTTTTGTTTTGTTTTTTTCTTTTTTACGTGCTTCTTGTCATGTAGACCATGCTCTTTCTATTACGTCTCTTACCAGTTCTGTTTAAGGTATCCAGAAACAACAATTTCGATGACATCTATTTATGTTGTTATTTCCAATCCCCTTGGTGTAGGAAACCCTACACCAAGGCCACACCAAGTCCAAGGACCTACACCAAGTCCAAGGACCTAGGTCCTCAAATCCTAGGGTCATGGCGAAGGGTAGTAAGCTGCTTCACTTTAAAGCGAGGTACCACTAGGGCTCAAGTCTGACTTGACCTCGATCGGTCCCGTAAATTTGAACCTAATCAAGTGATGAGACCGAAACACTTGACCCCACACCTCCAGAGTTATTTTGAGATCTTGGAGGACATTGCAGCCACGACAGATGTTTCGTGCACCAGGCGCCATTAGTGTACATGGCGATGGTTTTGTCAGCGGCGGGCATCGAACCAGTGACGTTCAGATCACTAGCTCGCTACCTTTGCCCACTGGGCCACTGAGCCCACTATCTATTTATTCTGCCATCATAGGATTAGTTTCAGTTTTAAGCGAAAGTGTGTGTTTTGTAGGGACTCTATGAACTTATGTAAAAACTCTCTCTACGCACTCAGAAAAGTGAGGTAAAATAGTCAAATGGATGATGAAGTGTGATCAAATTCCATATTTGGGATTATAGAATCCATCTCTGATAGGACGTCACAAATATTAAAATTATGGGATGGTTTCGTAAGACACAAGATATATCACGATTCAATAGAGAGGATCTCCACTTGTATCATTTTACATTCATTAATTTACATAAATACATAATTAAATTGCATAATTGCTTTTACAAAACTAATTAATGGGTGCGGTGGCCCAGTTGGCGAAGGCAGTGAGCCAGTGATCTGATCGTCCCTGATTCGATACCGGTCGCCGACAAATCCACCACCGTGTACACTAATGGCGGCTGGTGCACCAAAAATCTGCCGTGGCTGCAAAGTCCTCCGTGTTCTCAAAATTTACCTCTGGAGGTAAGGTATTAAGTGAGCCGGTCTCGTCACTTGACTCGGTTCAAAATTACGGAACGGGTCCTTTAGCCAAGTTGGACTCCGATCCTTGTGGTGCTATTCAAAACCGGAGCCGCACCGTTCTGCCCAAGAGCCTCTATGGACTTGATCTGATATACTGTCCGTCAAGGGGCATAAGCCCTAACAACAACAACAAAACTAATTACGCTTACAGTGATAAATAAATATAATTTTTTGCCATATTTTTAAGATGGAAAAACCCAGATTTAGATATATTTTTGAAAAAAAAACCATAAACCCATATGGTCACTGAAAAGCTCAGTTCTCGGAGCCCTGTTCTGTAAACTTGATAAACCTAGAAAAACACTCTTTATCAAAAGAGTCCAAGCATTCTAATACTATCATCTGATAATGAAATGCATTGGAATCTGTGAAGGAAAATTGGGAATTGAATTTCATAATGAAGGCCTTGTCCTCGATTCCGTGCAAGACAAGGGAAAGTAAAGAATAGGAAAATATCCGTATTTTGAAAAGGAAATCAACAAATACGTGTCGTCAAAAGCATTCGTTGACGGACAGAGAAGTTGTACGCGAATTTCAAAGTTACTTCTCATAATGAGGAATAAATCAATCCGATTCTTCTGTTATAAACAACATGAATGGGTAAGTATGTATATTAATGCTGCTGTGTACTAATCGTGACTCGTTCACTTCAATGTTAACCTGTGGAGAAAATGTGTCTACTATTTACAGCTACATAAATGCTGATAATCCAATAAAAATGGTATTTTCAGATAGCTTGAACTTATTTGCAACTTGAAACGGAATTCATTTAATAAATTTCATCCACCAAAGGAAATGATGAGCGTTTAAAACACACTAGACCAGATTCTTTCCTCCGAATAATTTAAATTGAAAAATATTATTTGTACTTTTTAAAAAAAATGAAAAATACCCCACGGTGTAAACTTTCTTTCTCTATTACGTAGTACATCTTTTTAAAAACAATCTCTCAATCCAAGTCGGCAATCCTTGGACACATTTTCTCCGTAGGTTAGTATTGAGGTGAACGAATCTAATAGGATTAGTACACAACAGCCTTAAACCACGAAGTTTATGTCAGATTTTTTAATACAATAAATTAAATATATATATATATATATATATATATATATATATATATATATATATATATGTGTGTGTGTGTGTGTGTGTGTGTGTATGTATACAGGTGGTTATCAAAATAATAGAAAAACCTATCAGTATTGGTGGTGTTTATGAATGTGCTTCGTATTCCTTAAAAAACGAGTCTGGCCACCGGTATTTTTTTTATATAATATAGTGTATGTATTACTGTACTATCAGGTAGCAGTAATAAAGCTATGGGCATCGTGCTTTTGGTGGCAACATCGTAAAATGCCAAATCTTGCCGACCTTGAGAAAAGGGCAAATTGTTGGAGCGCGTTTAAATTGGAGTATTTGTTACTGCAACCACCAGGATCATGGGTTTTTTGAGAGCTATGGTATCGAAAGTCATGATAGTATACAGAGTGCACGGAAAAACATCCTTTGCCAAACAGAATAGTGCATGAAAGAGAGAGCTGAGTGAAAGAGACAGACGAGGTATTGAAGCGGATTGTGACACGAAGAAAGAAAACAACTACAACTAAAATGACCGAAGAGCTCAATCTGCATCTGCATGTTCCAGTATTAACCACCAGAGGTAGATGGGAACTTCAGGAACAAAGAATTTACGGAATAGTAGTTATTCCCAAACCACTTGTAATCGATGCCAATACAAAATATCGTCCATAATGGTGCCACGAGAGCAAATCCTAGTAGAGTAATATATCAAAAAATGGCATTTGGTCCAACGAATCATTGTTCACATTTTTTCTCGCAACAGGACGTGCGTATGTCTGAAGAACACCTGCACAAGCGTAAGATTCTTGCTGTCTCATCTCAACTGTCAATAATGGAGGTAGATCTATCAGGGTTTAGAATGTCATCTCATAGTTTTCTTCAGGCCATATTGTAACTCTAAAAGAGAGATTGAATGGGAAGGACTATGTCAAAATTATAGCTTACCAGGTCCATCCAATAGTGCAAACACTGTTTCTTGCAGGAGCTGGAAGTCTCCAGGATGTTAACCCCCTATATATACAGCTAAATCTATCAAATATTGGTTTGAAGAGCATGAAAAAGAAGTCATATATATTATCTTGCCCTGTACAATCCCCCCTACTATATATCATCCAACCACCGTGATCTGTGTAAGTGGATAGATCCAGGTGTCGATATCCACCACAGCATCTCTACAGGAACATTCATTATTTTTCCCTGAAGAATTGTATAATATATTCTTATCCACTAATTATGACTTGTATAATCCAATTCCAAGGTGATTCAGGTGGTATTACATGACAAATGTACTCCTGCGCCGTATTAATAAAGGTTTTCATGATGTTTTTTAGTGTTTTCATTATTTTGATAACCACCTGTATATATATATATATATATATATATATATATACACAGGGTGTCCATAATTAAAGTCCCACTTTCAAAAGCCTGCAAAAAAAGAACAACTGGTCAGAATAACTTCAAATTTGAACTGAATATACTGGAAGAAGGAGGAAACGATTTGGCATAACAAAAAAAACGTTCAACATTTTGGAACTTTTTTTATTATGCCAAATCGTTTCCCCCTTCTTCCAGTATATTCAGTTCAAATTTGAAGTCATTCTGACCAGTGGTTTTTTTTTTTTTTTGCAACCTCTTGAAAGTGGGACTTTAATTATGGACACCCTGTATATATATATATATATATATATATATATATATATATATATATATATATATATATATATATATATATATATATATATATATATATATATATATATATATATATATAAATACTATTTGTATTTATATATATATATTATTGTATACAAATACTATTTGTATTGGTAGCTGTAAATAATAGACAAGGAAATGTGTCAACACTTGAATAAAAATGAATGGTTTTATTTACTAATTATTGTTATATATATATATATATATATATATATATATATATATATATATATATATATATATAAAACAATAATTAGTAAATAAAACCATTCATTTATATTCAAGTGTTGACACATTTCCTTGTCTATTATTTACAGCTACCAATACAAATAGTATTTGTATAGATAATCCAATACATATAGCAATCCAGTACAAATAGCATTTTCAGATAGCCTGAACTTTTCTGCACCTTGCAACAGTATTCATTTTATAAATTTTGTCCACCAAAGGAATTTGGGAGCGTATAAAACACACTACACCAGATTTTAACACCGAATAATATTTAAATTTTAAAACTTCATTTGTATTTTTTAAACGAAAAATGCCCCAAGGTATAAAATTTCTTTCTCTATTACGGAACACAAATTTTAATAATTACAAGATAAAAAGAACTTTTTATATACCATGTTTTTAAATTTTCTGTTGAATCATATAAACTTGACGATTCTATGTATTAATAAATACTTTTTTAAAAATTTTTTGATGAATTATCCCATCAAGTTGAAAGAAAATTATTTGTACGGGACCAACACACAAACAAGCAAGAAGGTGAGTTAATAAAAACATGGTAAAAATAATCTTTCAATCCAAGTTGGCAATCCTTGGACACATTTTCCCCATAGCTTAACATTGAGGTGAGCGAATCCAACAGGGTTAGTACACAGTAGTTTTAAAGAAAATTTGTTTAAATGACCTAAAATAACCATCGTGTGTGTTTGTAATACTGAAATAAGCTTGAATTCTTCAGAATCTCTGACTAGAGTTTGACCCAATGGGTTGTCGATATAAACTCATCCAGAGAAAACCTACGCAGAATGTACATATTTCTCTCCCCTAGCAATAAAGGTAAATTGAGTTTGTTAGCGTGTGTTTATGCCTTCGAACTGTCATGTAGAAATGGGTAATAGGTTTCAGTGCTCAATTAATTGTATAGAGTAATAGGTTTAAGTGCTCAATTAATTGTTTAGGGTACTAGGTTTAAGAGTTCAATTAATTGCATATATTTAATTGCAACAGCGGATATCATTTACTGAAATAGAAAAAAGACTGCGTACCTTTAGAGCAACGTATCTTTAGAGGGATTTGTCACATATAAGAAATGCTTTCCAACTGAGATTTCTTAAAGACTGAAGCGTCGCATTTGCATTATATAATAGACGGAAAACAAACACATTAATATAACTGTCACTTTTCCAGTTCCTATTCAGTAGTTGCAGTTCACGTTGTTCAATGGTGATCTTGGTAACTGATCGCTTTCTTTGAATGTTATATACAACCTGCACATAATTTGCTTATTTGCACCTTAAATCTAAGAGAGAAAGAAGACAGGCCTGTTTACCGATAGACCTTACGTCATAGTTTTTCTCATATCTAATATTTCTACAGAAAAAATAGCCCCTTTGACCCCCGTTTCGGTCACGACCCACATGTCCGTAAACGAGGTTATAAACTATAATTAAGGGCACATAAATTTCGCATTTTTTCTCATACATATATATATATATATATATATATATATATATATACACTCAAGAGCGAAAACATTATGATCACCCCTACATTTTGCAATGAATTCGCCTGGATGACGTGGAAGGCACGTGATCAGGTGGAAGTGGTATTTAACTGCTGCTGGAGAGTCTGAAGAATCATTCTTTCACTTACTTCTGTGTGTGACGGGAAAGGCAGCGGATCTAAGCGACTTTGATAGAGGGCAGATTGTAATGGCTCGAAGGCTCGGAACAAGTATTTCCGAAACTGAAAGACTCGTGGGTTGTTCGCAACCTACAGTTGTTAGTACTTATGCAAAGTGGATGAATGACGGTGAAACCAGTAGTAGACGACATGGTGTTGGACGTCCACACGCTATCAAAGAAAAAGGTCGTCTGAGACTGTCTCGCATGGTGAAGCAAAACCGGAGCCAGACACCGGCTCAGATGACCGCCCAATACAATGCAGGGCCAAGTAGAATAGTATCGCAGCACACTGTTCAGCGGACACTGTTGGATATGGGGCTACGCAGCAAACGTCCCACTCGTGTGCCTTTGCTGACCAAGCGTCATCGACAACTGCGCCTGCGCTGGGCCCGAGAACGTCGCGACTGGTCCATGGATCAGTGGGAGAGAGTTGCCTGGTCAGATAAATCACGGTTTGTCATTCATCACGCCGATGGCCGTGTCAGGATACGCCGTCTTCCAGGCGAACTGTTGCTCCCTCAATGTACAGTAGGTCATACACAGGCCGGTGGTGGCAGTATTATGCTTTGGGGGACGTTCTCTTGGGCGTCTCTGGGACCCGTGGTTGTGGTAGAGCAGACCATGAATGCTACAGGTTATCTCAACATCATTGCGGACCAGTTGCACCCTTACATGGCATCTGTTTTTCCAGCTGGAAATGGAATATTCCAACAGGACAACGCCCCGTGTCACAAGGCTAAAATTGTGTTGGAGTGGTTCCAGGAACATGATGCTGAATTCCAGTTAATGTCCTGGCTGCCTAACTCACCGGATCTCAGTCCGATAGAACACATTTGGGATGTCGTGGGACGGCAGCTCAGAGTTCAAAGACCACCAATTCGCAATATCTCTTATTTGCGTGTCCGTTGCTTTAACATCTGGTACAATCTGTCTCCGGCCATCTACCAAGGACTTGTGGCATCCATTCCAAGGCGGGTTGAAGCTGTGTTGCGCGCCAAAGGTGGGCCAAGTCGTTATTGACAGGTGGTCATAATGTTTTGGCTCTTGAGTGTATGTATATATATATATATATACTAGCGGACCCGACAGACGTTGTCCTGTTCAAACGTTGTAATTCTAGCTGAAGTACCCGGCGATGCCCGGGATTTTAAGAATGTTTGTTAACCAAAATCAATTTAAAAAATAACACAGTATAAATAACATAGAAAAAAAAGCATACGAAATTTTATACATATTTATAATATGAAAACTCAATTAAAAATGTATAAATGTATAATAAACTCCTCAGATTTCAGCTATATTCGGTATTTCATCATAAAAAAAGCTGAAAAAAATAATAAAAAATAAAAATAATAATTTAAAAAAATTAAAATAAAATAATAATAAAAGAAAATAAAATAATAATTAAATAATTAAAAAAATAATAAAATAAAAGCTGAAATAAAAAAGCCTTAAAAAAAAAGCTGAAATAACGGGTCTAGCAAAATTTACACAACTCTGGATTTGAACCCGGGTCGAGAGCATGGTACTTTCCAAATTGGCGACCTTCCGAATGCGCCACGATAGCACGGTGTTCTAGTGGGTAAAGTGAAACATATTCGCTATTGGAAAGTTGTTGTGGGCTGGTGATTATACATGTCAGAGGAGTTTTTAGTCAGAAATAAGTTAGCTGGATAGAAGCTTAGTCTTTAGCTCTTCAATAGACACAAAGATATAGGCGAGGAGGATTGCATTAGCGATTAAAAAAGATCTCGTGTCACTTAACGTGGTTGATTCGAATTTTCCATCGCGTGTCGAGAGTATCAATATGCCGTTGGATCTGATCCCTTTTAGAGTATAAAATCTGACTTGAAAGATTATTATTTTCATTTATTATTCTGGTTTAATATATGACTTGAAAATTTTTGATTTTATTTATTTTTATTTTTTCGCTCGCTGTTTTCTAACTAAACCTAACGTGGACGCCATTATCTAGAGGGGTGATTTCACAAACTGTAACAGCTTCCATTTACCGGACGCACCCCCTTATAAATTGTTGGTTTTTTATTAATTAATTAAAAATATAAAAACATATTCTATCGGATCAAATTGTGAATCTAAACCATTCTCGAATCAACTAAATTGCACACACAAAATTTCATAAAAATCAGTCCAGTCGTTTAGGAGGAGTTCAGTTACATACACACGGACAGAAGAAATATATATATAAGATATATATATATATATATATATATAAATATTCAGAAATTTCGCATTTATTAAAAAAAATCACAATCTGACTTGGTTAGTTAAGTATCAAAAATTTTAATTAAAAGCTAACATTGAAGTAGTCTCCACATTCTTTTCTTTAAGTCTTTAGCAATAAGTAATAAGCAAATTTCGAGAGTGAGATCTCTCGGTGAAAGACCGTGGATGGTCTTAGATAAGCAACTATGTTAATAAATTATTGCTATTATTACTTAATTTCGAGGAAAAATCTGTTTATCACCGAGTTTTCGACGAAAAGTAGTGAAAAAATAATTTTCGCCTTTCTTCGCTTATACCCGCAAATTTCGCATTTATTTGCATCTATTGCGTAAATACGAAAATTACGTATCCCTAGTTATAATGAACTAATTTTTTAAACTGACCCCGAATGAGAAAAAAACATAAACTAGTCCTAATTTTTACACTTATTTACGACCATTTCGGTATAGAAACAGTTATATAAATAAATAAACATCAAACACGGTGTTTTTATCTGGTTTCTGTATCATACGGCCCCCGAACACCCTAGTGGATAGCGCGTCGATGTTGGGTACTGAGTGTGCTCAGTTCGGTATGTGAACATTAAATAACTAAGCCAGAAAGTTCCTCTGTGTGGTTTGTAGCAGTGGGAGGAGGGTACGAGCCCCTCAGATGTTGCTCATGGGTGTTCTCGATCTAAATTATAGTGACAAAGGCAGAATTCGTGCTTCAACCCTTCTGTCGGCCAACAGTAAATACTAAAACCAGAGCCGCTTCCATTCAGTCCTTTATGATGTTTATGAAAGCGAGAGAGAGTGAACTATATCATGATTTTGTTTTATAAAATATTCATTAAATTAATTGAACCTCATTAACAACAAAAGATTTCTTGACAAAACTTTAATCTATATATATAAAACACTTCCGTAACTGACTGACTGACTGACAGATAGCGCACAGACCAAACCGGTGGACCTAAAGGATTGAAATTTTGCATGGCGATACTTCTTATAGTGTAGGGGTGCACTAAGATTTTTGAAAAAATTTTCATAGATTTTTTTAAAATAAAATTTTTAAGCTGTTTTTGTAACATTCTTTTAGGTTTGTATTTATAATAATAATCTGTGGGTTATAAAATTTATGTCACGAGTGAGGTCATAAAAATTCCCTTAAAATGAAATCTTTTTCGAACCTTTACCTACATTTTCTGATTTGGGGTGAATTTTTAAAGATTAATTTTTAGAATTTAATTTATTAAATGCTGATCACGTGGTTCCTTTTCTTTTTGTGATTCTTTAAACTACTTTTACTTCACGTGCATAACAACGGAATAAATTGACAATTTTTTTTTCTAGTGCGGCAGACGATTGGACACTATCCATAAAAAAATATCAAAATACAGTAAAAGAAATGTTCCCTAAACTGTAATATAATAACTTTACTATATTCTTTAGTATGTTCTATTAGATTTAATTTGAATATTTTCTTCTACATTGTTTTGTCTAAAAAATATCCGTTACGACTTTTTTTATAAATATATATATATATATATTGGCATTAATTGCATACATTGACCGTTGTATTTATTATAAATATATTTTTTGGGGGTTTTTTTTGTCATTAATTGCATTCATTGACCTTTGTATTTAATATGAATGTACTCCGTATTGAAGCACGGGTATTCAGCTAGTGTACTATAAATTTACAACTAAAAGGAAGGTTTTTGCTCTTTGCAGTTTAGGAAAGTGCAGAGACCATAAAATTCGTTTTAGATGCTTTCTGTGTTAATGTGCATCATAAAAATAGCATTCCCATCACTGTGTTCAAAATATCCACTTTTAGGGAAAAAAAATTAATACTTCTTTGACTACTAAACTTCAGAGTAATTATCTCTTCCCTTTAGGCCATTATCTTAAACAGCTTAATCTAATTGCACGGTTCATGTTACATAACACCATAAAATCCCCAAATTACGTCCAACAAATTAAACAAAATCCCCATCCCGTTTTTTCGCTTATCTATAATAACAGCAGGTCGTTCAAACTCTATAAAAATTAGCCCACATCGAGGAAGCACTAAAGGGAACATGCAAACGAGCTTCCTCACAACCCCCTGAGGAGAGAGAAGAGCAGACGATAGAAGGGAGGGTTCTGCAACACTCCCTCCCTCTATCCTAGCTTTCATCGAAGTGGAACGTAAGAGGACCACCAACATCTCTTCTCTCGTTTGCTCTCTCCGCCTACAAATGAGTGCGGGGAATAGCAGAGAGCAAAATAGGGAATTTGATGGGGAATTTTCAAATACGCCTTAGTGACGGAAGGTATGGTACAACAGGAATTCACCGGAGTTTCACTTGCCATCTAATTATTTGTCAGGCAATTTTATAATGAAGATATAATTAATTTTTTTCAGTACTTATTTTTCTTTTTATCGACAGATATACAGTCGATTTTAACGAAAGATTAGATTGTGCAATATCTAGTAGCAGTTGGCTCGAAAAGTTTCTATGAAGTTACATAGATTTTTCGTCAGCTATTGTTATCATAACCGGTCATAGCTGAAAGAATAATAAAGGTTTATTACCCTAAGAATTTAGAAAGCTTTAGTTGTAATAAGCAACAGAATTTTTCTATACCAGGGAAACGAGAACTTGTGTGAAACCTTTGTGAACTTGTGTGATCTTTTGTGGATTGGCTTATGACGTATCTATATATATAAAACAATTCCATAACTGACTGACTGACAGATAACGCACAGACCAAACCGCTGGACCTAAAGGGCTGACATTTTGCATGGTGATTCTTCTTATAGTGTAGGGGTGCACTAAATTCTTCTTAGATTTTTTTAAACTAAATTTTAAGCCGTTTTTTAAACATTCTTTAAAGTTTGTATTTAAAATAATAATCTGAGGGTTATACAGTTTATATCACGAAAAGATCATAAAAATTCCTTTAAAATGAGATCTTTTTCGAATCTTTACCTCCATTCTGTGATTTTTGGTGAATTTTTAAAGATTAATTTTTAGAATTCAATTTATTAAATGCTGGTCACGTGGTTTCTTTTCTTTTTGTGATACTTTAAATTAATTTTGCGTCACGTGCATAACAACGAAATAAATTGACAAAAAAAATATTAAAATACAGTAAAAGATAAAATTTAATTACTAGACTAATTGAGATGGAAGTTTTTTAAGAATTTAATTCAAATTGGTGTTTTATGGATATTAAACATACAAATTAATTGCATACATTGATCGTTGTATTTAATTTGAATATTTTCTTCTACGTTATTTTGTCTACAAAATTATCTGTTACGATTTTATATATATATATATATATATATATATATATATATATATATATATATATATATATATATATATATATATATATATATACATATATATATATTTGCCATTAATTGCATATATTGACCGTTGTATTTAATTTGAATGTACTCCGTAGCGAAGCACGGGTATTCTGCTATTCATTATCATATATGCACTGAGGCAACATAACAAAAAAGGTATTGTAGTGGGTCATTTGTGATTGCCACATTAGCCCCAAAGCTATACCACGACGTCTAATTTTCTATGTTCCAGGTGGAATTGCCAAATTGCTGCTTTTCTTATATACTGCAACAATTCAAAGCCTAAAATTGTAGTTATTTCTCATGTCTAAATATACTAGTGATTCTTGAAAACTTTTCTACGATTATGTATACATTTCTTTGTGTTGAAATTTTTGTAGACAGCAAATTGATATTTGCAGTATTTTGATGAATACTAGTGAATTAGACAAAACTTTAAATTCATATGTTACTGTAGATTTTTAACCTTTCAATGTACTTTGATATAATCGTAACAAAATTATACCACCGTAGATTTATTCACTGACATAAAGAGACGCAAATATTGTTTTGTGTTATATGTTATTATGTGGAATTTAAACAGTTAATAAAATAGAGAGATCGTATGGTGGCACTTTTAAAATTGTTAATTGGAGAAACACACTCTGACACATGTCCGAGATAATTAGAAAAACAAACTCAATTTTAATAAATAGCATTAGCATTTAATTTATCTTCTTCTTATTTAAAATTAATTTTATCGTTGGTTACAATTTACACAGAAACAACATAATAATTATCTACATACATTAAGAAAGTATTTGAACACATAACATAACACAAAACCTAGCTACATATATTAATTATTCTGTGCTCTCGCCTGATTAAATATATTACAAATTATTTTTACTTACAACCACCCTTATTGTAGATTGATGATTATCACTCATTGTTGTACTAAACTTGACCCAAAAGCAGACCAGAAACCTCTAGATGCCTCAGCATAAAAAGGGCGACAAGGGCAGAAGAGCGGGACAACCTCGAACTATATCACAGTCGCAGCTTTTTCTTCAACTGACTCAAAAAACCGTTAAAACTTCCCAGCACCGAAAATCGCAGAGGTCAGAAAATGTTCTTGAACAATTTACCTTTCAGAATATGATTGGTTAAAAGACGGTTGCTGGGTCGTTGCTATGGAGAAACTATGTCCCCCTAATGACCGAGAGGGTGGCAAGTAATTCTCCCTTCTTGTGCAAATGACCTTGTGTACTATCTGTACTGTTACAGGTTACACTTAATTGCAAACGGGGAGCACATTTCCTTCTTCCAGGAAACCCGGTACGAAAAATCACAGGAATGATTTTCAGCACATAGAGAACTTAAGATTTTACAAAATAAAATAAATACACTTATAAATGTGCATGGAGCCGAATTAATGTTGTTTAGAAATTATGAAATAAGAAAATAGAATTTTTCTTTAGAGTTAAAACAGTATAATAATCAAAATAATTACAAAAGTCGAGTTCCATGTCACATATGTTATGTACGATGATATAAAAATCGCAATTTATGAGTAGTGTTTTACCATTCATTAAAAGGCAGGAACGATTTCTCATAAATACAATTAGAAATATTAAAATTTATTCGCAGGTTAAAAGATAAAAATTATAAAAACTTTATCATAAATGTTACATTTTAAAGAGTACAACCATAACGTGGGATCAAAACTTATAAATTATCATCTAAAAATATTAAATACTTTTTACAGTACTTAACTTATGATATGCAAGTTATGTGCTTGTAGTTCTAAGTGCTTATTACATGCACTTTAATACACCTACATTTTGCAAATAATCTTTAATGAAATGAAATAAATAAAATGTTTAATAATACCTTTAATTAAATTAAATTAATAAAGTTAGGGCGTTATTTAGATATGATAAATTAAATTATTAAAATCACAATTATTTTACACTCAAAAGCATATTTTGTCTCTGAGTTCATTATCTAATACAATATTAAATATAAATTTTAAATACTATTGTGCTTTGAGCGCAATCGTCAAATTCAATATCAGTCTTTTAACAATTTTTAATAAGCCTTATTAAAAAAAAAATTATGTATGCTGATTCAAAGCAAACAGCAATGAAATCAAAAATGAACGTGGTCATGAGTTCTCTCACATGATATATAAGGAAAAAAACAGTCACCTATGTTACATAACCTTCAAAAACTTGAATTAAAAATTCTTTGACTTGGCCAAGGTGTTGATTCAATAAATATTTGACTTTCGAACTAATGAATAATCTGTGTTCTACAACAGACGTGGTGTTGGACAATAGTGTGGCTAAGTGCAGGGTGCGGCAGAATGGACTTCCACTTTTCTGAAAGTCCCTGGTAAGGGAGAGGTGGGGAGGTTGCGGCGCAGAAGGGTAGTTGCCAGTAGAAACCATGAGTTGGTCCGGTGATCATCGAGGTTTCGTTATCGAAGTGTTTATAAACAACTATCTGAATATCCGTGCTTCACTACGGAGTACATTTAAATTAAATACAATGGTTAATTTATGCAATTAATGCCAAAAAAATTATAATGAATACAACGGTCAATGTATGCAATTAATGCCAAAAAAATCTATATAAATAAAGCGGTCTATATAAATAAAGTGTATCTATGTATGTATGTATGTATGTATATATCGTATACAAATTTACATTTCTTGACGAATCGTTTGAAACTTTGTATACTTATGTTTTGAAGCTTGGGATAATTCTAAGATAAGTTTGGAAGCTTTAAAATAATTTTATATTAATAAAAAACCAACAATTTTGAAGGGTGACAACAGTAAATGGAAGCTGTTACATTTCAGGGAATCACCCCTATGTGTCTCACTAACTTGCGATGTATATCTGGAATTTGGTAATTTGGTATATTGCATATTGTGTTTGCACTTCAGAATGCTTAGTATTCTATAATTTATATTGTTCTTAATTTTATAATTCACGATGTACTTTTAAAAGCATAAAAATTAGTATATCTTAACTAAAAAGAATCAGTCTAAACTTTAAGCACAGTTTTGTGATTTGTGAATCACTCACAAAAATTAGCCGTAACAGACAATAGAGGTCCAAAAATTTTAAAAGAAAGTAAAATCAAATTCAAAAATCTTCTTTCCCACCCTCAGGCGGTCACAAAAAGCCTAAAATAATTCAAATCGGTCAATAATTAGTAAGTTATTAATCATACCAAAACTCAAATTCACGATTTTACACAAACGATCTTCGTTACCATTTTCATTTTAGAAGTTCATTTGTTCAGTAAATGCTTTTTCTTTCAAAAGGGAAATGTATCTTTATCAAAATAAATACTTCATGCGCGAGCGTTATTTTCATACTGAATGGGGAAACCAAGTGGGAAACCAAGTGGTCGCCCTCGGAACATTAGAACTCCTGAAACTGTGAAATGGGGAAAGTCCGTTATTCGTCAGGAAATTACCGCCATTGCCCCAGAGATGACCAACAGAGTGATGGAACACTTTAGAGAACATCTTCGGCAGTGCATCGCAAATAACGGGTACCAACAAAATGATGTTATTTTCAAAATTTAGTGGGGAAAAAAACTAGATTGTTAGAATTTTTCCCAATTATAAAGCTTTTTGTACCATGTTTTTATTAACTCGCTTTCTTGTTTGTGTGTTTGTCCAGTACAAATCTTGCAATCGATTTTTAACTAACTTCCCGACTAGCTAGACATTTGAAACTTTTATAATAGCTCAGAATACGATGACAATGCATTCTTTTAATACATTTAGCCATCTTTAAGCAGAATTGGATTCATTTTCAGTTAATTTTTTTGCTTGAAAATTTCTTATAATTGCTCTCTTTATTACGCATTTGATCATTTTCTTTCAAGTTGATGGGATAATTCATCAAAAAAAAATTTTAAAAGTATTTATTAATACATAGAATTGTCAAGTTTATATGATTCAACAGAAAATTTCAAAACGTGGTATATAAAAAGTTATTTTTATCTTGTAAATATTCTGTAAATAGTTTCATTCGTTTTATTACCCTTTGAAATGTGGGATGCCGCACCCAGTGTGAAAAGTATGTATCACTTTTGCATCCTTCTCTTACAAAACCTTTATCTTCCTTACTTATACACAGGCCCAGATTTCCGCATGTGCAAGTGGGGCACTTGCCCAGGGCCCCCAAAATTATGGGGCCCCCTAATTTAGTATAAAGTTGTACATAGTTTTGAGAATTTGTGTTTTGGTTAATATAGTAAAGGGGTGCAGTGGCGGATACAGAAAAAAATCCTGGGTGGAGCACAGTGCACCCACTATAGTGAAAGCATGCTTACGTCCATAAGCGTTTCTGGTTTAATTTTTTTGGGGGGTGCGAGGGAAGGGGGAGTTGTAATAGCTCAAGACTGTGATATCTTTTGAATTTCAAAAGAAAATTTCATGAATTTATTTATTAACATTAAAAAGTAAATTAATTAATTAACACATCTTATTAATATTCATTATTTTCTTCAAATTTTTGACTTGTCGGTCGAAGTTTTTTTTGAATTTCTGGTCCCGATTTAAGGGAGGCCTGGGTGAGTGTCCCACATGTTCATGTGGAAATCTGGTCCTGAGGAGGGGGGACATGCCACCCTCTGGATCTGTCCTTGAAGGGGGCCCCCAAAGTCTGCTTTGCCCAGGGCCCCATTGTGTCAAAGTCGGGCCCTGCTTATACAATGTCAATCAACATGATCTCTATGTAAAAGTTACCAGCCAGGGCACTGTTATGAGTAACAACCTCTCTGCTTTTGTTTAGGATATTTCCTTTTGTTAACTCCTCAAATTTCCCTTTTACAGCGAAAACATACACTTGTATCCGATGACTGAATTAAAAAGCTTCAATAGAATAATTACAAGATAAAAAGAACTTTTTATATACCACGTTTTTAAGTTTTCTGTTGAATCATATAAACTTGACAATTCTATGTATTAATAAATACTTTTTAAAATTTTTTTTGATGAATTATTCCATCAACTTGAAAGAAAATGATCAAATGAGTAATAAATAGAGCAATTACAAGAAACTTTCAAACAACAAAATTAACTG